>CABHPP010123772.1:53641-79557 GCA_902168425.1 Peromyscus attwateri
AGGGAGAAGGGGGGAATCTATGGCTGATATGTAAAGTTGAATTGTGTTGTAGAATAAAATAAAATAAATTCATAAAAAAAGAAAATTAATCAAGCATAAAAAAAGAAAATTAATCAAGCATAAAAAAGAAAAATAAAATAAATTTTAAAAAATTAAATAAATAAATAAATAAATAAATAAATAAGATAAACTCCATATAGAGTATCTTCAATACCCATCCTCTTCTCTGGAGCAAATCAGGACTACCAGGAGCAGACATGTCTAACTGTCCAGAAAGTCTAAATTTTTTTAAATATTTTAAATGCCATATTCTATAGGGCTTTGAAGTATTTGAAGATTACCTATCTATCTGAAATATATCTATGTATACTTGGAAAACATGACTATGAATTTCACTATCTTAGAAGACTAATTGTTACTTGGTATTTAATTATCCATTAAAATTTAAATGAGTTGTATAAACATAATACCTTCTACAAGAGTAGAAATATATACACAGTATAACAAAATTAACTTTAAATTTGTATCAATAACCTAAAATTCATAGCAATGTCAAACATCTCAAACAAGCTGTTGCTCTTTAAAAGTAGGTTCAACAATCTATTCTTTTCTACTATCATATCAATATCCTCTCCCCCTTTCTTCTTTTAGAAAGGCATTGACTTTGACTACCCACTAGGAGAAAAGAAAGCCAAAGAGACTCCTCTGGTCCACATGGGATGAAGATCCACCTCCGTGCAGCTCCAGCCTGAGCAGTGCAGCACAGGCCTGAGCCAGTGGGCCTTTAAGGCCACAAGCAACATTTTATTGAATTCTTGCCACAATCCTTGGAGCACCAATTGGAGATGAAATGCTAAACGGTCTTATTAATAAAAACTTGGAGCCAGAAATTGGGGTTAAAGCCTGAGAGAGATCAGAGGTATAGGAAAAGCCACAGGTAATCTCACCTCACCAACTCTGCAACGTCCAGAGCAAGCTACTTTCTGTCTACCCACACCTATACATCTTTCTGTTCTGTTCTCTCACTTGCAGTTTCAGCCCAGATACATTACTTCCTGTCTGCCTGTAGAGACCTCCAGGCCTCAATGATTAGTTCTGGGATTAAAGGCATATATCATCATGCCGGGCTCTGTTCCCCGTGTGTCCTTGAACTCACAGGCATCCATACAGATCCCTGCCTCCCAAGTGATAGGATTAAAGGCATGTGCTACCATTGCCTGATTTCTATATAGTAGCTGCCTTTTTCCTGTGATTACCTTACAAGATTTATTGGGGGACACAGTATATTGGGGGTACACAATAGATCACCACAGTGGACCCAATGTTCAAGGAATAAAGTGTATCATGGCAATATGTTGATTCAGTGATTCATAGTGGATAAAAGAATATTGCAGAAGGTCAAAGTTCAGATTCAAACAGGAAACTTGATTTCTTCATTTACATAAAATTAATCATTTAGAAATTAATTCAACAGAACCATTATTTTCATCAGAAACAGACAGAAAGTTTTTAGAGTCAGCCATGGACATAATATATTCCTTCATACATATATTTTTAGAAGAAAGAATATTCAGTGACTCATGGAACCCTGGAAGGCAAACAACTGATAGTCTTTAGTCTACAGAGCATTGTACCTGGTATTGTGACTTGGTCAGGCCTCCCATGGGCCTCTTCTGATCCTTTTCCCTTTCGTCTACTATTGCTTCATCTGGTTTTACATGTTTGTATCATCATAAATGGCTTTCTCAAAAGAAGTTTCTTGGTTCACATTAGTGACAAAATTCAACAAGAGAATTTCATTCCTTGGGACAGTTTCTCTTTGATCTTGGATGAAGTCATACTGCCTGTGGCTGGAGATCATAAAAATATTTTTCATCTGTCTTGTGATTGTTAATGTGGGGCCTGAGATTCAAATCCTGTGGGAAGAAATTATTGGATAATTCCACAGGGGAGTGAAGAGTCTTGTCAGGAAGAACTTGAGATGATTCAAGGGATAGCTCCAGTCACCAATAAAATTCTAAATAAACATGCACTCACATATGAGCTATGGATTTTCCCTGGATGCTTGGAGTTCACATTATCATGCTCTTGGAAGTCCAGTTACATTGTTAATATGCTGTTCTCTTGGATTTTTATCTCTTGCTTTCTGCAGATTCCTATTCTTTTGGGCTCCTACAGCAGCAGTGAGTGCTTAGTCAGAATGAATTACCATTTAACTGGTAAAGGAAATGTGGTGATTACTGGTTTTTTTCCTGCATATGCTGTCTATCCACTCAACAAAACAATTGATTGGCGGATGACTAAATTTACCAGAGATTTTATGGTTGAGTATGTCTTTTTTCCATTTATTCATTATCTAAATTTGGCATTCATATGCCCTGAGGCAAGTATGGATTTGAACATCATTTTTCCTCTGTTTCTTTCCTAGATCTCTTCTGTGGTGCTTTTTAGTGACTCATCTTGTGCTTTCAAGGGGGAAATGGGAATTTAGGTTTTATTCATTTTCTTATCTACAGTAGACACTGGGAATATACCGCATATTCTCAGCTAAGCCTCTAACTTCTCAGGATTTGGATGTTTTCAATATTAGCTCTACTGTAGATGGATTAGGTTATAGAAGGATGATAGAGTATATGGTGGGACTCTAGAAGTCTAGCTGTGCTCCTGTGAGAAGAAATGAATGCCATTGAAGTTAGTGATCAGGGATTTTGTGGTTGTGAGTGACAAGTGTTATCTGTGTTTGCTGCTCAAGATTTGGGAGCAAGGATGTCAGAATTAGACATTGGGACCATCTTTCTGCTTTAGAAATGCCTTCATCTGTCTCAGATTATTTTATCTGACTTCTAATAATTGTATTATCTGATAACTTAGATGCTTCCCTGTTAGTTCCATGAAAATGCAGTGTATACTTCTTCATTGTTATGAATGTGTTTCCCTGTACCCCTTAATTGTGATGAAGCCTCTGAATACTGCTTTTAGTTATTCTCAAAGATACAAGATTAAGACATAGTGTCAGACAAGTCTAACTGAGTATCTTAGGTCCTGCTAAAGATAAACAATTATGTGTGTTAGGGTTTAGAAAAAGTCAAGCATGTTTTATCCCACACTGACCTGCTCTTAGCTGTGGGTAAACACACAATGAGTGTCTGAAAATGAGAAGTGCAGCTTGCTCTCAAGTCTGAACTCAACAAAAGCAACATGGAAATACATATTCAAGAGTTATGTTGGAGGCAATGGGTGGAAAATCACCTAAAATAAACATAGGACTGAGGATGGATAATTGCCAGTAAGGCAATACTGTGTCTGCTGAACTGGCTGTGGAGAAAGTATTCAATTCAGTGGTGGAAGAGGAAAAATGTTCAAGTGTGAATGTCATTTGATATTAAGGATATCTTAAAAAGATTAGTCTTAAATAGACATACTGAAGGAGGCAGGGGAAATTTAAAAATTGGCATCTAGATAAAATATTCTGTGGAAGGGTCTACTGGCTCCAGGGATCATTGCTTATTTCAAGTAAGGTTAAGAAGCTCTATTGTCTACCAGGCATGGGACCTTGTATGCCTGAAGGAGATTTGTCTGCTTTACAGCAGATGGTGTCCCTGTTCTTTCTTGTTCCTCCTCTTCTTCTCTGCTCTCCAATCTCAGCAGCTCAAGCACCACTGTGCATCAGCCTAATTCCCTCTTCAGGTTATACAGCAGCAACCCCATGCCTGCAAAGGGACTGTAATAATGTGAGTTCTCTGTGGCTGGGTTGTCTAATATGTAAATGAGGAGTATTGTGTGAGTTTGATTTAATATCTTATGATGTAAAAAATGAAACTAAAGTAAACTTGCAATTATAAAAGCTATAAGCATCACCATGTTTGATTTATACAACATATTTTCAAATTATACTTTTCATAGAGAGTGAGGCACATGCAATTATATACTCTGCAAGGATCACAACTGATTTCATGCTTTGGATAAACTTTTTACACAGGTGTGGGAAAGTATGTATGTAATTAGGAAAGTGTATTGTTCTGTCCTTCTCCAGTTAAATTTCCTCATGTCCTGGTGGTAGCACTATAAGTATATTTACCTTCATTGTCATAACTATGAAAGATCATGATTTGTGGGGCTAACATTATTTTCTATTTCACTAGTTTTTTTTTGTGTGTGGACTAATTTTCTAACTGGATTTTACTTTCTTGTTGAAAGATGGTAAATAAATATTTGATAGGTACAGAATAATGTCTAATAGATACAAAACATGTCTACCATCTGATTAAAGCAGATTAATCTACATAAGCACATGTTGATGAACACTATAGAATCTTTTATGTACGGGTAGTTAATTTCCCTGCAAAGTAATAATGGCATATAATTTCTCTCACTGTGTATGAGTGTGCTTTTCTTTAACACTAACTTAGAAAGACGGTTGACTTAGTATATCCAAGCTGCATTGTGTCAGTTATGTATGCATTTGTATATTAATAACTTGAAATAGCTCATGAATTAGATGAATATGAAAAGTAAGATTTTTAGATTTTTTTCTAGTTTACTGTGGATATTCACCATTTTTCAGTATTTTTCAAATTGAGGATATATATATCTGGTTATATGTTATTTGAAAATCTTTTAGGATGTAAGGTTTATTTTAAATATTTACAATATTTCATTCTGAAGGTGTAAAAAAAACAAGAACTTTTAATTGTACAAAGTCTATTTATCTTTTTTATTGAGTAATTTTTTATTAATTTTACATACCAACCACAAATACCACTCTCTTTCTTCCTCCCAACCCTACAGCCTTCCACCTACTTACCCACAGCCCATTCCCTCCTCCAACAAGGTAAGGCCTCCCATAGGGAGTCAGCAGAGCCTGGTCCATTCAGTTGCGGCAGGTCCAAGTCCCTCCTCCTGCACCAAGGCTTTGCAAGGTGTCCCACCATAGGTAGTAGGCTCCAAATAACCAGCTCATGCACCATGGATGCATCCTGATCCTACAGCCAGGGAGCCCATTAAGCAGATCAAGCTCCACAACTGTCTAGCTCATGTAGAAGGCCTAGTCCAGTACCATGGAGGCTCTACATCTTTTGGTCTAAAGTTCATGAGTTCCCACTAGTTTGCTTTGGTTGTCTTTGTAGTTTTTCCTATTGTGATCTTGATGCCCCTTGCTCATAGAATCCATCTTCTCTCTCTCTCTTCAAATGGTCTCCTGGAGCTCAGCATGGTGCTTGGCTCTGGATCTCTGCATCTGCTTCCATCAGTTACTGGATAAAGGCTCTATGATGACAGATAGGGTATTCACTGATCTGTTTAAACTTTTCTTCTTTTTCATCTTTGGTCATGAATCCTCAATCAAAAATAACAGGGAGAAAAGCATGTTAACTACACTACAGCATTTTCCTTCCGTAATAATTCAGACTCTTAACGATCGGGTTTGCTCTGAAAATAAAAAGATCAGGTGAATATCAAGTTGTACACTGGGTTACCTTTATCAGTTTCATTCAGAAGAATGAATATTTATTGAATCTCTTTTACTATAGAATAGAAATGATGTGAGGTTGGAAACACTTACCAATCCACACTGTATATTATTCCTTTCCTACTTTTCCTTATGACCAGTCTGTGAATTCTGACCCCATTGTCATCCTTCTTAAAATATTATTATTTATCAATTATCAATATCATATTTTTCAGCAACAGCACATACTTTCTGTTTAATCCTCAATTATTTGCACTGATTTCTTTAAGTTTTGATTTCCCATAGTTCTCGGTAATATTTATACAAGCTCATAAATATTTAAGCAAGTTTTGAATATATTTATCATCATAACATCAATATCTATTTATGGCATAGAGGATGATAATTCATCATATGTAAAAAATGTACAATGATTAAATTACGAAGTTTAATATGTCCTCCTTTCAACTTTAATCATAGTAATTATACATTAGGCAATCCATGTGCTATCCAAACCAAATATGTTGCTGGATATTGTGGTGGTTCACACCTATAATCTGTACATTTGTATGGCAAAGACAGGTTTTCAAGGCAAGCATGGTCTATATATAAAGTTTAAGAAAACCTAAGTATATTTAACAATAGTGTTCTTTTTTTATTAAGAAATTCCTTTTACATACCTATCTGAGACCCCTCTCTTCCCTTCTCCTCCCCCCCTCATCTCACCCACAACCCAACCCCACTCCTCCCTACAAGAAGTCAAGGCCTCCCAGAGTGGGGCACTTACAGTAAAGGCAAGTCCACGCCTTTGCCCCTGCCTCAAGGCTGCATGAGGTAGTGGGCTCCAAAAAGCCCCCTCATGCACCAGGAATGGATTCTGATTCTACCTCCAGGGCCACCATCAAGCAAATCAAGCTACACAATTGTCTTGCCATGCAGAGAGATGACCAAATCAAACTAGTGGAAATTCATGAAAGTTGGATCAATGGCTGTGGAGCCTGAAACAATAGTATTCTTTTAGAAATATCTTTCTAGATGCTCTTAAGTACCAGAAGTACTTTGTAAGTAGACCTAATAAAAACAACACAGTTTGTGAATAGCTTTTAGTGAAGAATGCCTGCTTAATATTGTTGGGCTAGGATATAAACCCCTATTAAGTTGCCCACAGTGTGTTTGTATCTTGGTCCCCAGCAGAACAAAATGCCAAACTCCAAGTCTCTGAAGTGAAACAGAAATACATTGTCCCATTATTTTTGCACTGATGTGTATATAATGCATAGAAACATAAAGGAGTCCTTATTTATGTCATCTGAGCTCTATAGATTTTTTTTTTTGGTTTTTCGAGACAGGGTTTCTCTGTGTAGCTTTGTGCCTTTCCTGGAGCTCACTTGGTAGCCCAGGCTGGCCTTGAACTCACAGAGATCCGCCTGCCTCTGCCTCCCGAGTGCTGGGATTAAAGGCGTGCGCCACCAATGCCCGGCTATAGATATTTTTAAAGCTTTTAAACTAGTAAGTTTTGTGTTGAAACTGTCTTCTCAAAATTTTGGGCATCAATGCCCATTGGATGGTATAGAACAGAAAGTTTCTGGGCCAGAATGCTGCTATTTTGAGGGCATTTTGAAAGTATTGTTTCATGGGGGTGTGTTATTGAAGGTTGCTATATGCATAGTGGACAAACAGTAATTTCTGTAAACACACCAGCTATCTAGAGGTTTAGAAATGCACTAGGTGTGTTAAATATAAAGACGGAGTTGACTTATGATGTTGTTTGACTTCAGAATTTCTCTTTTTAAGCTTTTTGTTCCATATTGTCTGTTGCTGAAAATTGGTAATTGAAGTCACTCACCATCTCTCTTCTGGGGTTGATCTGTGCTTTTGAATCTAATACTGTTTCATTAGTGAAGTTGGGAACTCCTGTGTTTAGTGTGTACATGATTAGAATTGTAATACCCTGTTGTGTGATGTTTTTTCTTAATGAGTAGAAAGTATGCTTCACTATTTCTTCTGAGTAAGTTTTGCTTGATGTCTTAGTTGTCACATCTTAGGATAGTTATGCATGCTAAGATTTACTTTCATTTACTTGAGATACTTTTTCCATCCTTAACTCTAATTTGAGGTCTATCATGGTTGTGAATTGTGTTTCTTGGAGACAGAAAAATCCTGGGTATTGTTTTCTGATACAATCTATTTGTGTTGTCTGTGAGATCATAAATACTAAGAGTTATTACGGGATGATATGTATGTAAGTAAATTGGTTGCAAAACGTGAGTTTGCAACTTGTGAGTTTGGTGTCCTGGTTTGGTTCAGCACCAAAAATGTAAGTAAATTGGTTGCAAAAACTCTGGGTTTGGTCCTGGATTTGGCAATAAAACATGAGTTTTACAACTCTGTGAAAGGTGTCCTGACTACCTGGGGAGTCAGGCAACACCTTGAGCTGCTTAGGACAGCTCTGATGGCTGAACTGCAAGGAGACAGTTTGTCCCTGGAGGGTAAGGTATCCCGGGCACCTCAAGCTGCTGAGAACAACAGCTCTGCGCTGAAGGTGTTTCAGACACCTGGAGCTATTTAGCACAGCTCTGATGGCTAGAACTGCAAGAAGCAGCCCAACCCTGGGAGGGAAATTTTTCTGACTTCTCGGGAAAGTCAGGCCTGGAACTACTTCAGCAGGGGAGGGTATCCTGACTCTTCGGGAAAGTCAGGGTATATCTGGTGTGATGGGTGATGTTCTCCCCGCAGGATATAGCAATTCTGCTCCTCTCCTGGAGAGCTGCTACAGCTTAGTTTTGCTCAGCCCTCTCTTAAAAGGGCTTCCTAGCAGAGCTCTGCTTCCCCGGCCTAAGATGTTGCTTCTTTTGCTTCAATAGGCAAAGGGGGAAACCCCTGCAGAAATGTGGCAATCTCCTCAGGCTCCAGAGAAAAGTGTTGCTTTTCAGCTCTCTCTTGCTCTGCCCACTGAGGATCGTCTCAGCAAATATCTTCTGTTCAGCTCCTCCTTGCTCTGCTCTTTCAGCTCTCCCTTGTTTTGTCCAC
The DNA here is from genome assembly GCA_902168425.1 of Peromyscus attwateri. Lineage (NCBI taxonomy): Eukaryota > Metazoa > Chordata > Mammalia > Rodentia > Cricetidae > Peromyscus > Peromyscus attwateri. Next base: position 62,118 of record CABHPP010123772.1, read on the forward strand.
TGAGGGACATCTCAGCAAGGATCTTCTCTATGCCAGTGAATGAAGATCTTCACACCCAAAACTCTTTTGAGAGAGAGAGATTTATTTGGGAAGGAGGAGTCCAGGAGAGTAGCTGCCTCTACCAGGGTGGAGAGAACAGCCTTTTTTCTAACTGACTAGGCAGGGAGGTTTACACATGATGTCTTAGGAGTGGAGTCATCCAGGGATTAAATTGGGGCCCAGGGTTCTACTGTCCTGCTCTGATTGGTTGGTTTCAGAAGTCAGTTTGCCAGGGGCAGAGATGACTCTGATCTGACTGAGACAAACTGTGTTTCTTTCTGCCTAATCAATCTATATCTGAATGGATTTAAAATCCACTCAATGAGACAGACTCCAACACTGCTCAGGTGGCCAAGACTATGAGACAAGGTAGGCCATGGACCTAGGGAGAAGCCAAATACTATTGTTTTCCTATAGGAATGTAGAAATAAAGTGATTCCTTAGGTCTTCTATATACATAGATACATGTTTTACTCAGCCATCATCAGAGAAGTTCCCTGCAACAGCAGCACAGTCAGTCCTAATGGGATGTATTCATAAAACCCATTCCCTTAGGTCTCAAGGAATGCAGCAGAAGAGGAGGTGGAAAGATTGTAAGAGCCAGAGAAGATGGACAACACTGAGGAAACAAAGCCATCTCAACATGGCAGGACTGCTGCACATGTGAACTTGGAAGCAGGCACAGGACTTGTACCAGTACTAGACAGATGCAGGGCCTGTGCTGAGAGGTGAACACTAGTGACCTGGGTGAACGAACACAAGCCCCCATTTTTAATTCAGAAACTAGCTCAAAGCTATCACAAGCCTCCATCCCTAACCCAGTGGTAAAGAGAAAATTAGTTTTCTCCAAGGAAGTCTCGTTAGGTATATAAAGTATTCTTAAGGGCAGGCCCCAAGCTCAGTAGTAGATGGGGGGGGGGGGGAAAGCTCAATGTTATTTTTGAAGGCTAATTTTTTCAACCTTATATGTCTTTTTGTGAATATTATAGTTTCTGACATTTTGTGGCTGCTCAGCTCTTTATTAGACCATCAGGTGTTTTAGACAGGCAAAGTAACACAGCTTCACAGAGTTAAACAAATGCAACGTTAAAGTAGCATACATAAAAAATAATCTACAACATTTCCCCCTTTTTTCTCAATAAAAAGAAAGGTTTTAACTTTAACACAGTATAACTATACACAACAAAAAGTTATCAAGTAAGAATTACATTTACAATATTCAATCCATTTATATTTAACAAATTCAGAGAAAGCACTCCACCATCCATCCATCTTAGTGACTCCAAAGATTTATACATAATCTACTTTCTATCATAACTCAGGAAAACTGCAACTATAACTATCTAGTCTTCAAAACCATCAAAGACCCCAGAAGGATATAATATTATTTAGGTAAACAAAAGTGCATTGCAAACAATTTCCAAAAACTCTGGAAATGACAGAGACATCTTACTGCCTGGACAGTCACCGAAAGTTCCTCTGCAACATTGGGGCATCCATCTTCAGCCTACAGGCTAGACTCTCAGGCATAATTTTCAGTGAAGCAAGAAATCTGAAGAATGAATCTGACGTTTTGTTTTTATGGTTTTCTGTGTGTGCCTCTGCCTCCCTAGGTGTTGTTTTTTCTTTGGCGCTTGTTCTTCTATTTGTTTGTTTTGTCTGATACTGGTTTGTTTATTTTATTTTAACTTATTATTATTTTTAGATGCTTGCTTGTTTTCTTTTTTTCTTTTCTTTTATTTATTTATTTTTTTTTTTTGGTTTTTCGAGACAGGGTTTCTCTGTGTAGCTATGCACGTTTCCTGGAACTCACTCTGTAGCCCAGCCTGGCCTCAAACTCACAGAGATCCGCCTGCCTCTGCCTCCCGAGCGCTGGGATTAAAGGCATGGGCCACCACTGCCAGGCGCTTGCTTGTTTTTGAGAAAGAAAAGGGTGTGGATTTGTGTGGGAGAGGATGTGGGGAGACCTGGGAGGAGTTGGTGTGGTGTGGACTATAATTAGAATATACTCTATGAAAAAAATCTACTTTCAATACTAGAAAAAGAATCAATACTCCTATTCTAATTCTAGCAAATGCTGGGAAGATACTTAAACATGGATTTTGGAAACAGAATATCAAACTGTAAGACCCATTTCACTAAACTTACACAAATATCACGTTTTGTGTGGTATGAGTCTTCATCCTAAATATTGTTCTACCTCCTGTGCAGGTTTAAGTTGAGGAACTACCAATGTATTTTGGCCATGATGTTTGCCATTGAGGAGATCAACAGCGATCCCTATATTTTACCAAACACATCCCTGGGATTCATTGTCCAAAATGTCCCTGCAGGTCAAAGATACACTCTGGCCAATCTTATTGGTATATTTTCCGGCCCTGGTCATGCCATCACTAACTACAGATGTGCAAGAGAGAGCATGTCAGCTGCTGTACTTACAGGACCATCGTGGGCAATATCCGAATACATAGGGACACTGCTGGATCTTTACAAATATCCACAGGTGAGAAAGGGTGATTAGATAGGACATGATGTCAGCTCTACTTGGTGACATTTTAGGTGGCTGTGAGGAAAAACAGGGAAACTTAAATCACTCTGAATGGGTAGGGAAATGATGCAGACAGATGGAGATGCATCTATATTTCTCTAGCTTAGAATGGAGGGAAGGGAAAGGGTGGAGTAGTGACAGCACACTCTTGAACCTCTGAATATCTTCTGGACTTTTTGGAAAACCCATAGGAAGGCAGGTTTGACCTTCAATGCAGTGTTGTCCTACAGGCTTCAAACCATTGCTGTAGAATGGAGTTGATTTTCATGACAATGTTCTTCTTTCTGATTGTTTTTCTCTACAGCTTACTTTTGGGCCTTTTGACACTACCCTCAGTGAACAAAGAAAGTTTTCTTCCCTGTACCAGGTGGCCCCCAAGGACACAGCTCTGACACTTGGCATTGTGTCATTGATGCTTCATTTCCACTGGAACTGGGTTGGGCTGTTCATCATAGATGACGACAAAGGTGCCCAGATTCTGTCAGATTTGAGAAGTGAGATGGAGAAAAATGGAGTCTGCATAGCATTTGTGGAAATGATCCTAGCCATCAGGGGTTCATTTCTGACTACATCCTGGAAAAATCAGGTGCAGATCCTGGAATCATCAGCAAATGTGATTATTATTTATGGGGACACTGATTCTCTGTTGAGCTTAATAGTAAATATTAAGCAGAAGTTACTCACATGGAAAGTTTGGGTCCTGAACTCACACTGGGATCATACCAAATTTGACAACTATTTCCTGTTAGATTCATTGCATGGGGCCCTTATTTTTTCACACCATAAGGAGGAGATCATTAATTTTACAGATTTTATTCAGACAGCCAATCCTTTCAAATACCCACAAGACACTTATCTTCATGTATTGTGGCACTCATTCTTCAATTGCTCATTTTGGAGGAAAGATTGCAAAATTGTGGATAACTGTCTGCCTAATGCCTCCTTGGGATTCTTGCCAGGGAACATGTTTGACATGGCCATGAGTGAAGAGAGTTACAATGTGTACAATGCCGTGTATGCTGTGGCCCACAGTCTGCATGAGATGACTCTCAATCAAGTACAATTTCAATCTCATGGAAAAGGAAAAGAGATAGAATTCTTCCCGTGGCAGGTAATGTTACTGTTGTATGTTATAACATCAGCAATATCAAACACTAAGAGTTATAAATGTAATCAAACTAGACAACATGTTTTTTAGTTTATTTTGTGAAAAATCTACAAGAGAGACTGTACAAGGAGGAGACTGTTTTAAGTACTTATGTAGTTGTATTTCAAAGTGTCATACAATATTTCTAGGAAATATTTTCAACATAAAAAGTCCATTTATCCCAGAGATTTCACACAACAGAAAAGTCAGAGACAGAGATGGTCTCAATGGATATGAAAACTTCTAAGATGCTTATGTTATGTAATTTATCACTCATAAAATCATTCATTTTACATAGTGAAACTCAAAATATTTTCAAAAGCTAGTTGGGTATGACTGTATTTTAAACAAAGGGGAAAGTTTTCTCTACACACACTCTGAGTGCTTGGTTCTAAGTTTTCTAATGGAACTGATTCAAATGTTTTAGAAGCATATGATGCTTCCATTATCCTAGGGTATCATTTGTTTGATATGATTGGTACCTATATTAAAGGTGTTTTTCACAATAGGGATTAAATTCAGTAAGAGATATTCTCTGATTTTGCCTCTGTTGTACTTCTCTGGAAATTATGTAAGATAATGCATTTCTTTTAGCTTCATCCTTTCCTAAGGAAAACACAACTCAACAGTCATGCTGGAGACCATGTGGTTCTGGATCAGAAAAGGCAATCATATGTAGAATATGACATTCTCAATTTTTGGAATTTCCCAAAAGGTCTTGGGATAAAAGCAAAAGTAGGAACATTTTCTCCAAATGCTCCAGAGGGCCAGAAATTGTCCTTATCTTCTCACATGATACAGTGGGCCACAGGATTAACAGAGGTGGGTTTCATCTTCCTTCAATATTTTGACCTGTATGTAAATTTAAAAAAATATATTTCTGTGTGTCATGACCCCTCACTGCTCACACAGGGCCCAATTATAGACACATAATGACCACCAATATAATGAATTGTCTTCATAGCTAATTTTGGTGCTTGAACTATTTATTTTCCCATCTGCTCATTTATTTAATGTCATAAATATAGTATCTGATTCATGATTTTTTCTATTATTGTCATGAGTCACTTGACATATTTATTTTGATCCCATCTTGAAAGGTTTCAGTCAGTGATCAGTTGGTCTTTTCTTTTTGACGCCTGTCAATGTAGAAGAACATGATTAGAATGTGTAGATGTATTATTTGTTGATTTTTCTGTTGCAAAACAACTACTTGTTGAAAAATATAGGATCATTTTTCTTGGCTCACAGTTTGAGGGTGTATTCAATCACTTCATGAAGCCATGTTTTTAGGGCGTAGAAGTAGCTATTCACATTGCATCAATAGTCAGGATGCAGAGATAACTGATTGCTACTCTTATCGTCCTTTCTTCCTTTTCATTCATTCAGGGACAGAGCCAATAACTTGGGGCCACCTACTTTAGAGAGGATTTTTGACCACAAGTAACATAATCTAGAAAACCTTTTACAATAATCCTCATTTATTGGTTTCCATAGTGGTCCTAAGACCTATGAAGTTGACAAGATGAACCATTACTATGGAAGAAAAATGTATATGCCTTTGTATCCAGGAGTCAAGAGACAGTAGATTTTTAGTCTCACCAAGACATGCTACCAAGGACCTAAATTTTTACCTCTATACTTTGCCTCATTATCTTTCAACAACTTTCCAACAGAGTTGTGTTATTGGGGCCAAGTGTTGACCAATTGGGCCTTTGAATGACTCATTCTACTAGTAGAAACAATTTAACTATTTATATTAAGAGATAATAAAAACAAATTAATGGTTACATATTTTAAAACACTCTATCTACTATAGAATCCAAAAAATCCTGAATATTTGTTACCATCCATTTTATTATTCTCAGATTCCTCAGTCTGTATGCAGTGAAAGCTGTGATCCCGGATTCAGAAAAACTCACCAGGAGGGCAGAGCTGCCTGTTGCTTTGACTGTACCCCTTGCCCAGAGAATGAAATTTCCAATGAGACAGGTAAATGCCAATCATTTTATATATATATATATATATATATATATATATATATATATGTATAGATAGATAGGAAATAAAATCTAAATCCATTGCATGTGAGTATAATTATGTCATTATGTGGAATAAGAAGATAAGTCATACACAGATTTATCTTGCTAACACTTTTATGAATAATTATGTTTTTTATTCCTGGGTTATTTTAATTGAATAATTACTAATTAGAAAATACTTGTGGACTTACATTCTTTACCTCTATAATAGGGACTTTTTAAATTTTATTTTTTTATAATTGCAATCCTTTCACACTATATATGTACATAGATCTAGTTCTTTTAGCAAATATATTGAGGTTGACAAGATGGAGCACCTCATCATTACCTTAAATGTGTATGACTTATACACACTGGACATGTACTAGGTTCATATGCTTTTTCCATTTGCACAAACAAGGAACATGTCACCCACCACAGTCAAATTCCATAGGGCTACATATTAATAAATAAACACTAAAAGAAAATAAAGGCCAAGGATGAAAATAATGCACATATTTTAGACAGTTGAAAATTCAATATGCTACTCATTCAAATACTGTAGGATAATCTGAATCTATTCCATAAAGAAACATGTTTAATATTGTATGAAGTAATTTGCATAGCTTGCATATTACATGCCTTTCTTTAAAAAGAGATGGAGTTCTGCATATGAAGCATTTATTATGACCTAGGACATTAAGAGAGATATCAATATTCCAAATACAGAAGAGAAGGAGTAACAGTGGAGGAGAGAGACATGAAAGTACAGTGGAAAAGCATAACTTCAGAAACTAATGATGTGGGCTTGAGAGATGGCTCCAAAGTTCAGAGCACTGGCTGCTCTTCCAGGGATCCAGGTTCAGGTTCCAGCACACACATGGTGGCTCACAAACTTCTGTAACTCCAGTTATGCCCTGTACTGGTCGCTTCAGGGCCGCGATGCTCATGGTTGCTAGACCTGTAGAAGACACACACACACATGAATTAAAAATAAAATTATTTATTTTCAAATAAATGAAATGAGCATAGGTATTTCAGCTGAAGAAATGGAAGAAAAACAAATATATTGACAAAGAGATTTAACGCTTCTAAAAACTGAATTAATTCTTAATTCATTAAGAATATCAACAAAAGTAAAAATATAGTCTACACAACAGGACTGAGGCACATAAGAACCCACAGGGACTGTGGCAGCATGCACAGGGCCTGCCCAGGCTGAATCCAGATGGGATCAAAGCATGCAGATGAAGAAGTGGACACGAGCTCCCACTCCTTACCAAGAATATTTCTGTAATTGATGCCCACTTGCAAAGGAATACTAAGTTTTCCCAATAAACTATCACTGGGTATAGAAATAACCCTTAAGCATAGGACTGTTGTCCAGGAGTAGATGGCCAACACAAAATGACCTCAGATGTATCTTTCCTAAGTTTGCTTTCTTTGGCCTCAGTTTTGTTTGTTTTGTTTTTATTGGATTTTTCATTTATAGTTTATTTTGCAAATTCATGTTTTATATTTTGAGTGTGTGTGTGTGTGTGTGTGTGTGTGTGTGTGTGTGGTGTGTGTGTGTGTGTGTGTGAGAGAGAGAGAGAGAGAGAGAGAGAGACAGACAGACAGACAGACAGACATACAGAGACACAGAGACAGACAGACAGACAGACAGACAGACAGACTAACAAAAACAGAAAGACAGAGAGGCAGAGACAGAGATAGAGACAGAGAGATCTTAATCGTTTTTTTGGAGTTTGTTTCCATATTAAACATAAAGAAACTGTGGATTTGAGTGTTCATGGATTTCAGGAGGATCTGGGAGAAATAGAGGAGGGGAAAATCAAGATCAGAATGTATTATATAGGGAGTATGAATGGAAATGTGATGATATATATATTGAAAACAAAAAGGTATATAGAAATATGTAATGAAAATATGACAGAAAAGTCCATTCCATGCATGATAATCTAAGAAAATTGGTAAGGTGTCAGGAACCAAGGGTTCAAATACTGTTCCATGGATACTTTAGAATATATGAGCAGTTCTTATTTGTTCATTACATAGAATGTGTTGTTCAGAATTATGAGAACAATGTCACTGGTGAAGTGTTTCAAGGCTGTAATAATTTAAAAATACTAATTCACTCAGGATCCTTCAAAGAATGAGGAAATAGAGAACACCATGGACTTTATGAATATAGGTACATTTGGGATACATATAAAAGAATATCACTGTAAGAATAGGATGTCAAAGTACAGTCTCTCTATCACACTGAATTCCCATGTCCTCTTAAGAATGGAGATGTATTGATGAAGAGGCAATCTCAGAGCGAAATTAGGTTCATGAATGTATATCAATGCTTTAATGACTTATAAAACAGATACCACAGTGTCACTAAGGTGAGGATACCTTATGAGTAACAACAGAAAAAGCACTGGAGCTATTTAATTTCTGTCAGCATGAAACAGAAGGCAAATTGAATTTTAATCCTTCTGTATTTGTATCTGATAACATTTCAATGTTCTGGAGCAGAGAAGAAAGTGGCTTAGAATAAAAGAGAAAACTGAGTATGCACTCATGATGACCTGCATTTCTGCCAGATATGGACCAGTGTGTGAAGTGTCCAGAAACTCACTATGCAAATACAAAGAAGAGCTACTGCCTACAGAAAAGTGTGACATTTCTGGCCTATGATGACCCCTTGGGGAAGACACTCACCTTCATGTCCCTGGGCTTCTCCTCACTCACAGTTGTTGTTCTTGGGGTGTTTCTGAAGCACAGAGACACTCCCATTGTCAAGGCCAATAACCAGGATCTCAGTTACATCCTGCTCATCACTCTGACCCTCTGTTTCCTCTGTCCCTTGCTTTACATTGGCCATCCTAGCACAGTCACCTGTATCCTGCAGCAGAACACATTTGGACTTCTGTTCACTGTGACTCTTTCCACTGTGATGGCCAAAACTCTCACTGTACTTATAGCCTTCAAGATCACTACTCCAGGGAGAATGAGGAGGTGGCTGCTGATAGCAAGGGCCCCCAATTTCATCATTCCCATCTGCACCCTGCTGCAAGTTGTTCTCTCTGGAGTCTGGCTGGCAACCTCTCCTCCATTTATTGACAAAGATGTTCATTCAGAACATGGGCACATCATCATCATTTGCAACAAAGGCTCAGCTATTGCCTTCTACTGCATCCTGGGATACCTGGGAACACTGGCTCTAGGGAGTTACCTTATGGCTTTTTTGTCCAGGAATCTGCCTGACACATTCAATGAAGCCAAGTTCCTGGCTTTCAGCATGCTGGTGTTCTGCAGTGTCTGGGTCAGCTTCCTCCCTGTCTACCACAGCACCAAGGGGAAGGTCATGGTGGCTATGGAAGTCCTCTCTATCTTGGCTTCCAATGCATCACTCTTAGGCATCATCTTTGCTCCCAAATGCTACATCATACTATTAAGACCAGAAAGGAATTCACTTCATCACATTAGGGAGAAAACACATGGTAGGAGGAAATATCTTAAAACCTAGCTTCTATGTTTCTTAAATTAAAGAGCTTTGAAGCATGATTGTTCTTCACTGTCTGAACACTCACAAGTAAAGTTATAATTTGGTATTTGATCCCGTAGGCTGTTACTTCTTTAGGTGATCACATTAGGCTACATTAATTCTGTATCCATGTTTTTGTCACACTGAAATACAAGAGGCATGTTGAGTCCTCCTCTTGCATTCACTATTGCTTTTGTGTTTTGGTTTCATTTGCTGATGAAATCTAAATTTGTGAATTCGTCCACTTGGATCATTCACATATTTTATTAATTTGACAACAGGATTCCAAAAAATATTTACTCTGTCAACTGTGGATGCTCACAAACATATTCAAGTCATGTATGTAAATATTCTTCAATGGTTTGTTTTGACATTCAATACAGCAAATTTGTGTCAATATAATGTTTTGTTTCTGAAGACCTTAAGGCACTTCACCAATTTATCATGCTTTCTTATGATATATGATTATATCCTAAGAAATCCAGATTCTTTGCATGCTATGTAACCTTTCATGATTATACTATACCAGATTAATACATACTAACTTAGAACCTCATTTTATAATTCAATTACATATATCAACATGAAGAGCAAATTTGCAGTCAATGCATGGAGGCACTCTTTGAATTATGGTGATGTATATAAAATGTGCAGCTATAACTACTCCCACTTTGTAGAAAATTTCTTGTTTTGACTCTAAATATCTAAGCAGCCTTTATCTCCTCCCTTCTCCACTGATCATCACCTTTTATTAAATTGGTGCGTATTCCTGCAACTCACACCATGGGATTGAAAGCCTTTTCAAGTCCATAATCAAGGGCATTATCAGACACAAAAGTGGAGGTTTCTCTGTACCTAGGAATTCCGATGAAATCAGCACAAGACCCTGTGCCCCAGTGCCTGCCTGTGTATTGGGTGTATGTGAACCAGGGTGTTCACATCATGTCTGAGAAAGTCAGACCAGTCAGGAAGACTAGTTCAAGAAGTTAAAATTAGTAGCCATAAAGGCAAGGAATAGCTCATACAGGGTCCCCATAAGTGTGTGCTACTATTGCCTTACCTGTCTCTAAAGGCTCAGGACTCTTCCATGATGCACTTCCATCATTCATAGGGAATCTGACTTTTTATCTTCAAAGCTCAGCTACCTGGTTCCTTCAAATAGAAGCTTATAGATGTTGGAAAATGTCTGCATGAGGGTCATGGCCTCTAGTTAAGCTTACTTATCATACAAGTTGACACACATATGAACCCAGACAGTGAGGACTCTGCAGAAAGACCAGTGCTGGCAGGCCTCAGCTGGCACTGTCTGGTCACCAGATGTTCTGCACTCAAGATCTTCCACATAGAAGGTGCAACTCATCAGAGCAGTCACATCTGCTATTGCCTAGAAGGATCATGGCCCTGGGGAAGGTGAGTAGGGTGGTATCAGTACATAGACCTTTATAGTCACTGACATAAGACCCCCACAATTTGGATATATGGAGAATTGAAAATGTTGCAGCTACCACTCACCAGGTTGAAGTGATCCAGATAGGATTCAGATGTGTTCCAATGCCCCTTTCAAAATTAATGCGACTTCATTACCCTCTATCTTCCTAGTCTCTGTGTGTACTTCTGGATAAACACACTTGTACACATTCACAGCTTGGACCAGCAAATCAGAGAGAACACAAGACACTTGTTTTTCTGTTTCTGGTTTAATTTATTCAGTGCAATATTTCCAGATCCATCCATTTCCCTGTAGACATCAGAATTTCATTTTTCTTTATAATTGAATGACTTTCCACTGGGCATGTGTGGCATGTTTTCATTGTCCATTCTCATGGTGATAAAGTTCTAGGTTGATTTTAATTCCTAGCTATCGGGAATAGAGAAGAATGATGTGGATGATAAAGTCTCTCTGTGGAATTATACAGAGTCCATGAGGTACATGTGAAGGTGTCATTTCACTCAATTATATGGAAGTTTTATCTTTATCTTTTGGACAAACTCCGCACTGAGTCCCACTGCTTTTAGCAGTCACACCAATGGTGAATAAATTTTCCCTTCCTCCACATTCTTAGTATCCTTTGTTGTCATTGTTTCCTCATGGATAGACACTCTGACAGGAGTGAGATGGAATTTTATAGATATATTTTTCATTTCTTTGGTGTGTAAGAGTGTTGCACACTTTTTAAAATATTTATTAACCTCTGTACTTGTCCTTTCAGAATTTGTTGTTCAGTTCCATACCCAATGGCTTATGTTCTTGTCACTTAGATTCTTGTGCCCTTTGTAGAGTCCCGATATTAACATTCTGACAGATATACAGCTAGCAAAGCTTTTCTCAAAATCTTCAGGATGCCAATGAAGATCAGCAGCAACAAACACTGGATTCCATCTCCAACTGTCCTTTCTAAACAGAGCTGTTTTAATTTTATATTGTTTCATATCTTTCTTTTTTTTACTTATTCCCTATATGACTAGAATCCCAGTCAGAAAATCCTTATGTGCATATTCTTTGAAATAAAAGTTTCAGGAGTCTTCAGTTGAAGTACTTTACCCAGCTGGATTTGATTTTTTGTGAACAGTCGGAGATAGGGGTCTACTTTGTTTCTTTTACATTTGTCTGTCTCATGGTTCTACTTGTAAAAGATACTGTCTTTTTTTCAAATGAGTCTCTTTTTCATCTTTGTCAAAATCAGGAGTCTAAATTTCATCTATGTCCACTTCTTTATTTATTATAACTATTTTGTCTATATGATGATTTGTATATTAAGGTTCTGCAGTGTAACTTGTGAGCATAGGTATTCATTCATCCATATTGATTCTTTTTGATCAAGATGACTTAGGCTATTGGGAGTATTTTGTGCTTCCAAATGAATTACAAGACAGTTTTTTTTAAAGAATAGCACTGCAGTTTTCATTGAGCTACAGGATCCATGGTTCCCTTTAGAAAGTATGTCCATTTTCACAATATTAATGTTTTGCACCAATGAGGATTGGAGATACTTCCATCTTCTAATGTCTTCAATTTATTATGTCAGTGTTATAGAGCTTCACTGTAGATAATTGTGATGCCTTTGATGAACTTTATTCAAAAGTAATTTTGGAACCTATGGGATATGAGATTTCTCCCCTTGTTTCTGACTCAGTGTGTTATTCACTGTTACAGAGAAAGGTTTTTTGATTTTTTATATAATCATTGTAACCTGCCACTACCTGAAACTGCTGTGGAATATTCTTTTATGCTGTGTGAATATATGTCATTGTAACTGGTCTAATAAAGAAACTGATTGGCAAATATCTGGACAGAATAAGGTTAGGTAGAAAAACCAAACTAAGGACAGGGAAAAACAGTGATGTCTGGGGAGAAACCATCCAGCCACCGAGGGAGCAAGAGATACTAGAGGACAGGTAAAGCCACAAGCACAAGCCATGTGGTAAAACATAGATTAATAGAAATGGATTAATTTAAATGTAAGAGCTAGTAAAAAGCCTCTGAGTGGTTATTTGAGACCAGGAAGTTGGAACAGGAAAACTCTGCCTACATGAAACTGTTTATCAGCTCTAGGAGTTGTTCCATGAAATCTTCTGAATACCTTAAGTGTTTAATCAGATCACCTGAAAAGATGAATATTCTGACTTTCTTTTATTTACTTGTATTTGTCCTTCACTTGCCTTGTTTTCTACCAGAAATTCTAATCCTTGGTTACTTGGCATGGAGAAAGGTTTTCTGATTACCATTGTCTTGATTATGATATCTTTAGGAATATTTTTCTCCATTAGCATGATGTTTGACTACAGGTCTGCCATACATAGCCTTTATTCTATTGAGATGTGTTCTATTCCTAATCTGTAATCCCTCCGGGGCTTTCAATATAAATGGATGCTGGATTTCCATACCTATTGACACAATCATGAAATTTCTAATCATGAGATCATTGTATGGTGAATTCTATTTATTGATTGATGCATGGTGAAGTATTTCTGCATGTTCAGATTAAAACTGACTTGACAAGGATATGTTACATTTTTGATGTGTTATTGAAGTATGTTAAAAGGTGTTTTACTGTATTATTTGCCTATGTTCATCGGGATAACAAATCCAAAATTTTCTTTTCACTGTGTATCTTCCTGCTTTTGCAACCAGTGTGATACCAGCTTTCCAGGAAGGATTCATATTATATTGAGTAATTTGAAAATAACTGGTTTTCAATCTTTTTTTGATTAGGTAGAGGAGCTATTGCGATGGCCTAATAATTTTTACTTGTGAGTGATTATAAATGAGTCGTTGCAAAGCAATTCCACTAAAATCAGGAACAAGACAAGGCTGTCTACTCTCCCCATACTTATTCAATATAGCATTTGAAGTTCTAGTTAGAGCAATAAGACAACAAAAGGAGATCAAGGGGATACAAATTGGAAAGGAAGAAGTCAAACTTTCATTATTTGCAGATGATATGATAGTATACATAAGTGACCCCAAAATTTCTACCAGGGAACTCTTACAGATGATAAACTCCTTCAGTAAGGTGGCAGGATACAAGATTAACTCAAAAAAATCAGTAGCCCTCCTATATACAAATGAAAAAGGGTCTGAGAAAGTAATCAGAGAAACATCACCCTTTACAATAGCCACAAATAATATAAAATACCTTGGGGTAACTCTAACTAAGCACGTGAAAGACCTGTATGATAAGAACTTTAACTCTCTGAAGAAAGAAATAGAAGAAGATATCAGAAAAAGGAAAGATCTCCCATGCTCATGGATAGGTAGAATCAACATAGTAAAAATGGCAATCTTACCAAAAGCAATCTACATATTCATTGCAATCCCCATCAAAATACCAACACAATTTTTCATAGACTCGGAAAGAACAATACTTAACTTTATATGGAAAAACAAAAAACCTAGGATAGCTAAAAGAATCCTGTATAATAAAGCAACCTCTGGAGGCATCATGATCCCCAACCTCAAGCTCTACTATAGAGCTATAGTAATAAAAACATCTTGGTACTGACATAAAAACCGACATGTGGACCAATGGAATCAAATGGAAGACCTTTACATTAACCCACACACCTATGAACATATGATTTTTGACAAAGAAGCCAAAACTGTACCATGGAAAAAAGAAAGCATCTTCGACAAATGGTGCTGGCATAACTGGATGTCAACATGCAGATGATTGCAAACAGATCCATATCTGTCACCGTGCACAAAACTCAAGTCCAAGTGGATCAAAGACCTCAACATAAGTCCAGTTACACTGAACTTGGTAGAAGAGAAAGTGGGAAGTAGTCTGGAACAAATTGGCACAGGAGACGACTCCTGAATATAACACCAGTAGCACAGACCCTGAGAGCGACAATTAATAGATGGGACCTCCTGAAACTGAGAAGATTTTGTAGAACAAAGGACACAGTCAATAAGACCAAACGAAATCCTACAGAATAGGAAAAGATCTTCACCAACCCCACATCTGACAGGGCTGATCTCCTAAATAGATAAAGAATTCAAAAAGTTAGACATCAAAATACTGAACAACCCAATTAAAAAATGGGCTACAGAGCTTAACAGAGAATTCTCAACAGAAGAATCTCAAATGGCTGAAAGACATTTAAGGAACTGCTCAACATCCTTAGTCATCAGGGAAATGAAATCAAAACAACTCAGAGATATATCTTACACCTGTCAGAATGGCTAAGATCAAAAACACTGAAGACAGCTTATGTTGGAGAGGATGTGGAGAAAGGGGAACACTCCTCCACTGTTGGTGGGAATGCAAACTTCTACAGCCACTCTGGAAATCAGTATGTTGGTTTATCAGAAAATTGGGAATAAGTCTTCCTCAAGACCCAGCTATACCACTCTTGGGCATATACCCAAGGAATGCTCAATCTTACCACAAGGACACATGCTCAACTATGTTCATATCAGCATTATTCATAATAGCATGAACTTGGAAACAATCTAGGTGCACCTCAACTGAAGAATGGATTAAGAAAATATGGCACATATACACAATGGAGTACTACTCAGTGATAAAAAAACAATGATATCATGAAATTTTCAGGCAAATGGATGGATCTAGAAAATATCATCTTGTGTGAGGTAAGCCAGACTCAGAAGGACAAACATAGTATGTACTCACTCATAAGTGGATACTAAATGGGAGGGAAGGGATGGCCAGACTGCAACACACAACTCCAGAGAGGCTAGCTAACAGGAAAAGACCCTAGGAGGGACACATGGATGACCCTGTGAAGGAGAAGTGGATGAGATCTATATGAGTGGAATGGGTGTGGTTGAGTGGCCGAGGGCGAGGAGTGGGGGATGAGAATATAGAGAAATGGGAGGGTCAAGCTAGAACAGGGACAGAGTGGGAGAGCAGGGAGGAAGATACCATGATAGATGAGGACATCATAGGAATAGGAAGAGGCAGGGTGCTGAAGAGGCTTTCAGGAATCCACAAGGTTGACCCCACCTTTGTCTGCTGGCAGTGGCCAAGAGGGTGCTTGGACCTGTCTACTCTGGTGACCAGCCTAGCAAATAACCTAGCTGTCATCATAGAGCCTTTGTCTAGTGACTGATGGAGGCAGATACAGAGATCCACATCCAGGCACCAGGCTGAGCTCCAGGAATCTAATTAATGAGAGAGAGGAGAGATACTGCAGGCGAGGGATGTTGAGATCATGATGGGAGGATGTGCAGAGATGACTGGCCACACTAGTGGAAACCCATGAACTGTGGGCTGTTGGCTGTGGAGCCCCCATGGGACTGGACTAGGCCCTCTGGACACGGAAGACGATTGTTTGGTTCAACCTGTTTGGGGGACAGCCAGGCAGGGGGATCGAGATCTGTCCTTGGTGCACGGGCAGGCTTCTGGAATCTGGTGCCTGTGGTGTGACACCTTGCACAGCCTTGGTGCAATGGGAAGGGATTTGGACCTGCCTAGGCTCAGTGAGCTGGGCTCTGCTGACTCCCCATGGGAGATCTCAATTTGGGGGATGTGGGGATGCAGGCTGGCTTGGGAAAGAGGTCTGGGGATGGGAGGAAGGGGGATCTGTGGACAGCATGAGGAGTGAGTAGAAAAATTCTTAATAAAGAAAAAAATGAGTCGTTGCTTTGGGGTTTGAATGGAATCGGGTCTCTTTTACCTCACCTGACTTAGGTTTGTATGGGCCCTCTGTATCCCATCACAGTCTCTGTGCATTTGTATTGGCATTGGCCCTGCTGTTCTTACAAACCTTGTTTCCTTGGTATCTTCTGTCTCCACTGTCTCTTACAATCTTTCTGCCTCCACATCCATAGAGTTCTCTGCGCCCTGAAGGAAGGGATATGATGGAGACATCCAATTCAGGACTGAGTGTTTGATAGTCTCACACTCTGCACATTGCCAGTAGTGGGTGTCTCTATTTGTTCCCATCTAATACAGAATGAAGCCTCTCTGATGGTGGATGAGTAAGGTAGTAGCTATAACAAAATGTTGTTAGAAATCATTTACGACTGTATTTCTTTAGTAAAACAGAAGTAATTTACCCCTTAGATGATGGTCTATCTGACGTCAAGTTCTTAGCCTTGGGAAGGTGCAGGAATGGGTTCCATCTCATGGAGTAGGCCTTAAATCCAATCATCTAGTGCTTGGTTACCACCACAACTTAGGTACCATTATTGAACCAGTATATGTTGCAGGTGGGTCACCATTGTCAATCACAGGATTCGTAGCAGTGTTGGTGTTTCCTTTCTCCCCTGGTAGTGTGCAGATCACCTTCCTGTACCATGAACCCTACTCAGTGGTGAAGGCTCTACATAGGCACCAAGTGATCTCAATGCTGTCAATGTATATAAGGAACAAAACATGTATCTGGGTCTCGTGAACTTTCATTACTCCCTTGGAACCGATCTATAGACACATGATGACCATTCAGACTGTCTAATTCCCTGATTTTCTGGATGGACCTATTTATTTTCAAATTTATATCATATTATAGATACAGTGTTTATTTTAGTAGGCTTTCTGGATAGTTTTGTGTCAACTTGACAGAAGGTAGATTCAGTTGGAAAGAGGGAACTTCAGTTGAGAAAATATAAAGACAGAGTTGCTTGTGGAAAAGCCTGACTTATGGGGATTTTCTTGATTGATTCATATGAGAGTGCCGAC
>CABHPP010123775.1:511-20028 GCA_902168425.1 Peromyscus attwateri
CACACACACACACACACACACACACACACACACACACACACACACACTTTTAGGCACATATGTGCTAAAGTA
Source organism: Peromyscus attwateri (assembly GCA_902168425.1). Taxonomy (NCBI): domain Eukaryota; kingdom Metazoa; phylum Chordata; class Mammalia; order Rodentia; family Cricetidae; genus Peromyscus; species Peromyscus attwateri. The sequence goes on from CABHPP010123775.1 coordinate 584, forward strand.
TGTTAGCAAGAAGTACACTAACATCTGCAGCAAATTTGGAAATGCAATAAGAATAGACTGATGCATATATAGAGGAAGAGACATTGAAGAGCTGTATGGTGAACACAGAATGGGAAAATGTTAATGAGGAATCTTTGAGAAGTGTACACTAACTTTTAAAATTTTGCTATATTTTTGAAAATTTTTATAAAATATTTGGAAAATAAATTAAGAGCAGTGATCAAAAATCACTGTCTTCTTGTTATTTAATACTCTGGATCTTTCCTGGTCTGCTACAATTTTCAAGGTCAGTGTGATGGCCTGGTATAAGACGAATTGCTAAATGATCTTATTAATAAAAAAACCCGGAGCCAGATATTGGGGTGAAAACTGAGAAATCAGAGAAGCAGAAAGAAGCCAGTCACATTCTTATCCCAGGAAATCCTTAGCCCAAGAGAGAGACCTACTTCCTGTATACCCACGCCTTTATGCCTTTCTATTCCTGCTCTCTTACTTCCTCTCTCTGCCCAGCTACATCACTTCCTGTCTGTCTGTATAGACGTCTAGACCTCCATGGTTAGTGCCAAAATTAAAGACATGTACCACCACATCTGTTCCCAGTGGGGCTTTGAATTCACAGATAGCAGGATGGTTTTCTGCCTCCTGAATGCTAGGATTAAAGGCATGTGCTACCATTGCCTGACTTCTATGTTTAATATAGTGGCTGGCTTTTATCTCTGATCCTCAGATAAGCTTTATTGGGGTGCACAAAGAAAACATCACCACGTTTCCTCTTTTTTGTGTAAAATAAAAAGAGTTATAACTAATATAAGAAAAACTATATACAGTAAGTACAATAACTACATACAATACATACAGGCAATAAATACATCAACAATGTCTAGTCTATTTGCATTTGACAAATTCAGTGAAAATATTCCATTATCTGTCCTATTTTGGTGAGTCCAAAATGTACCTAATTCACTTTCTATCCTAACTTGTATTATGAACTGAAAACTATCTTTTGATGTCTTTCAAACTTATACACTTCACACCTCTTAGTGAGTTTCTTTTCTGAATTTCTTAACAAGGAAAACTGTAACTATTTAATCTTCAACTCCCTCAGAGACTCAGAAGGAAATAATATTACCTAGTAGAACAGGAAGTACAAACAAGTGACTTCCAAAAAATGTGAGTTATGACAGAAGCAGCTAGCTGCCTGGACAGTCACCCGAGGTTTCTCTGCAACATTGGGGCATCCTCTTTGGACTATAGACTTAGCATATCTGACAGACTCCTCTGTGAAGCAGGATTTTCTAAAGAGCCTTCCTACCTTGTCTTAGCAAGAATCGGCAGTCTTTTCTTTTGTGTCCTGCTTGTCCATTTTGAACAGCATATTGTCAGCAGTCGATGAGAGGGTACTTTCTTGCCTAGTGACTAACTTTTGCCACACTGAAAATAAACTCCATATGGAGTTTCTTCAATGCTCATCATCTCTGAAGTAGATTAGTGTTTCCAGGAGCAGACATGTCTCACAATCATAAAAAAGGAAAAAAAATTATGTTATTAAAACATCTTAAATGTCATATTCTGTAGATCTCTGAAGTGTTTGAAGATGACCGGTCTATCTAAAATATATCTCTGCTTGACCTTGAAAACATACCTAACAAGACTACAAGTTTGACTGTAATGACTAACTACTAACTTGAATTTCTTTATATCCTAATTAGTTGGTAATAATAACTTCCAAAATGAGCAAATTGCATTACATTGTTAAATGAACTGTATAGGTGCAATACCTTGAACAAGATTGGAAATATATGTACAGTATTTTCTAACAAAATCAATCTCAAACTGGTATCAATTTACATAATTTGTATACAATATACAAAAATCCAATCCAAAGTAAAATATTTAAAACTAATAGTTGCCTTCTAAAAGTAGATTCAATAATCTACCTATTTATCTTATCATATCTATATAAATCAATCTCAAATTTGTAGCAATATACATAATTTATATACAATATACAAAAATCCAATCCAATGTAAAATATTTAAAACTAGTAGTTGCCTTTTAAAAGTAGGTTCAATAATCTACCTTTTTATCTTATCATATCCATATTCTCTTTTTTTCTTTTCAGAGTAGATTCAATAACCTACCTTTTATCCATCATTTCTGTATCTTTCTTTCTAGAACAGATTCAATAATCTACCTTTTATCTAAATCCTCTTTTTTTTTCTTTTCTTTTTCCCCCCCAAACAAGAACCTTAAATCTAATCTTCTTTGTTTAGCTTTTTTGTTTGTTTGCTTGTTTTTGGTTTTCTGAGACAGGGTTTCTCAGTGTAGTTTTGGTGCCTGTACTGGATCTTGTTCTCTAGACTAAGCTGGCCTCTAACTCATAGAGATCCACCTGGCTCTGCCTCCTGAGTGCTGGGATTAAAGGTGTACGCCACTGCTGCCCAACTGTTTAGCTTTTTTTTACTGACCATTAACAATAACTTCTTGTAACCAACCACCCTAAACAATGACAATTAATCATAACCCATTGAATGACCAAAAACCACCCACCTCACTTCATGGGAATATGGGCGTCATGTGATTAAAATTACTTCCTACTGTCTGGAGGTGAAGGTATCTTGAGGGGATTTTGGAAAGAAACATTTTGAGTTAATTGTCAAGTCCTGGGAGACGTAGCTGTATCTTTTGTTGTCTGGTATCAGCATAATGCAAAATGCAGGGCTTGTCTGAAGTCCTTGCTTGAGTAGTCTGTGAGGCTAGATCATCTCAGCTAGCCATCTCAAAACTGTCCTGAGCAGTTTGTAGCACAAAGCGGATCTTTGGGTGATGTTTGTCAGCTTAGTGGTACTATCATAGTCCTGATGAAATCGTCATTGTGGGGCTCCATCATCTTTTTGGAGACTTCAAATTTGCTGTTAGGCATGGTCATGATTTCCTGGAGAAAAGTGATAGAGACTCAAACAGGAAACATGTGCAGGCAGCTAAATGAAGTCTTTTTTCTAGAATTAGTTATTATTCTATATGACCATTAATATCATGACAAAAGTTAAAAAAAATATATATTAATCTTATACATTTTGATATAAAATTCATACCTTAAGAAAAGTTTTAAAGAATCAAAATTGAACAAAAGAATTATGAGATTACTGGCAATAGAATAGTCTCTTAATTTTGGTTTTCTTCTATCCCGTATCAGATGGCTCTTCTGACATGATACAGAAATTTTGCATTTTCTTTTAACATGCATTTTGGGTTTAGAGAAGCAGAGAGCCATTCTCCAACTCCAAAGCAAGCTTTAATTTTTAATTGAACTGGGACTACAAAAAGACCATTTGTGTTAAGTGTCTATAGAGAACAGCAGAAACAAACATGTAGGAAGACTTATGAAATTTTATGTGTGATATACCAATAGGCCAATTTATTTTATTTCTTGGGACATTTTTTTCTGAATGATTTGTCCTCTTTCTTCAGCTGTCTCATTTGTCCAGTGTTCTTCAGATTGCTTAGCTGGATGACTTCATTTTCCTGAAAGACAAAAAACAAAAACTCTTCCCCAAGCCTAACTTTGGGGAGGTTCCCTTTTGGTAAGTTATGTCTGATTAAATGAAAAACATTCGTTGGTGGTATAAGTTAGTTTAAATTGAATAGTCATGCTGGTTGATGAACTATCACCTCTTTTAATTAAGAAGTCTCTCTTGTTGAAATCGAACCTTTATCAATTTTGATGGTATCCACAGCTTACCTTCTGTAGAAACAAGAGCAAAACCTCATCCCCAACGTAACACATATCCTGGTTTCCATTCTGAGGTCAGCACATCCTTAAAGTATACAGGCTGATTTAATTCTGTAGTTTTTTTTTATTATTATCCAATGTCTCTCTGTAGCTGTTGTTCCTTTCTCATTAGCATTGAGAAAAATCAAAGTCAAGAGAGCATTATTTCTAGGGGGTTTTGTTACCCATTTCTGTTTATTTAACATGTCCTTTAGAGTTTGATTTGATTTTTCTATGACTGCTTGGCCTGTAGGATTATGTAGTATACCTACAATATGCTTTATATTGCAATAAGCAAAAAAACTGTTTCATTTTACCAGAGACATATGCTGGAGCATTGTCAGTTTTAATTTGTACAGGTATACCAATGATGGCCATAACTTCTAGCAAATGCATAATTTTACAGAATCAGCCTTTTCAGAACTCATAGCAGTTGCCCATTGAAATCCTGAATGGGTATCAATGATGTGGTGTACATATTTCAATTTTCCAAATTCTGCAAAATGAAACACATCCATCTGCCATATTTCATCCCCCTGAGTACTCTTTGGGTTACATCCTGCTGGTAGTGGAGTTTGATTGTCAAAATAATAAGTAGGACATTTCTTTATAATTTCCTTGGCTTGTTGTCAGGTTATAGAAAAATTCTTTTTTAAACCCTTACTATTGACATAATGATTTTATGAAATTCTGAGGCCTCCAGCACATTTTTTTTCTACCAATAGTTTATAGATCTCATCATTACCTTGTGCTAGAGGGCCTGGCAGACTTGTATGGAATTGGATGTCAGTTATATACAAGGGATGATTTTTATTCCTGATATCTTGTAACTGAATAAATAGCAAAGTTAATTCTGACTCAGCATGGATAAATTCTGCAGTCTCAATAAATAAGACCACTCTTTCAGCATACTAAGAGTCAGTAACTATGTTGAAGTGTTCTGAAAAATCCATTAATACCATCATAATAGCATATAATTCTGATTTTTGGACAGAATTATAAGGACTCTGAACCACTTTTTTAAAATTTTCTGATTTGTAACCTGCCTCTCCTTGCTTGTTTGCATCTGTATAAAATGTAGGGGCTCCAGATATTGGTGTTTCTCATACAATGCAAGGCAGGATCCAATCAGCTCTCTTTATAAGTTGAATTCTATCACTTTAGGGATATTTGCTGTTAATCTTTCCCAAAAAAATTACTGCAAGCTCTTTGCCAAGGTTCACTTTCTGCCCATAATTTATCAATTTCATCATTAGTTAAAGGTACTACAATTTCTGCTGGGTCTATTCCTGCTAATTGACAAAGTCTCAATTTTCCTTTTAAAATCAACTCAGAGATTTTGGACTATTTAAGTCCTTGTCACCCTCTAAGATTTTGAACAAATTACTTAGTTCATCATTTTTTACCCCAACAGTAGTCCTTAGACTGGAAATGTCTCTGAATAATCTTTGAAAGTCATTAAGAGTCTGTAATTGATCTCTCCTAATTTGCACCTTTTGGGGTCTAATTTTTTGTAGACCTATTTTATATCCTAAATAATTAACAGAATCCCCTCTTTGTATCTTTCCAGGAACAACTTGTAATCCTCAACAAGGCAAAATGTTATTTACTTTGTCAAACATTCTTTCTAAGTTATCTGCATTTGAATCAGCTAGTAAAATATTGTCCATGTAATGATAAATTATAGATTTAGGAAATTGTTTACATATTACTTCCAATGGCTGTCATACAAAATATTGGCACAGGGTCAGGCTTTTTAACATCCCCTGAGGGAGAACCCTCCATTGATATCTCTTAACTTGCCGAGAATTATTATAAGTAAGCACAGTGAAGGCAAATCATTTTCTGTCTTTTTCTTGTAAGGGTATTGAGAAGAAACAGTCTTTTAAATTGATAACTATAAGAGGCCATCCTTTAGGTAACAGAGTTGATAAAGGAATTTAAGATTGTAGAGAGCCCATTGGCTGAATTACCTTGTTAATTGCTCTTAGGTAACATACCATTCTCTACTTATCAGTTTCCTTTTTAATAACAAATACAGGAGAATTCCAAGGGCTAGGTGATTCTTCAATATGCTGAGCATTTAACTGCTCTTGTACCAGCTCTTCCAAGGCCTGCAGTTTCTCTGTTGTTAAAGGCCATTGCTGAACCCATACAGGCTTGTCTGTTAACTATTTTAAAGGTAGAGTTAGGTGTTGGTGTCTTTGAAAGATCAGCAGTTGTTGTGCCCTGTTCTTATACAGTCTGGATGGCCAGTGACTGCTCTTCATAATAATACCTTTTTATATTTCTCTCAGAAACATGTGTTAGTTTAGGGTTTGTTTCCTGCCTTGTTATTGGCCAGTCCTTTATTAAACCATTAGGTGTTTTACACAGGCATAGTAACACAGCTTCACAGAGTTAAACAAATGCAACATAAGCAAAAATAACTTACATTAAAATAATATTCAACTACTAAGAGGGGCTAGGGATCTGAAGAGATATGTTGTAAATTGCCATTGAAGAAAGAAAAGTATTGGGAAATTTATAACTCCAAAGTAATATTATTGACTTAAAATATGTTTACCTTTCAAATTTCCAAAGAAAATGCTTAAAATAAGAAATGAGACATACTATTTATTTATATAAATGTGAATCTCTCTCTGCATCAATATTCCAAATATTCCAAAAAGGAATATTTTGTAGTATCCTTATGAACTATTCAGAGTCACTCATCAGATTAAAGAAATTATGTATCAATAGGTAACAATTAAATAGACTATATGTTTATTTGAAAACTAATTAAACATGGAGTTGTTAACTCAGTTGTAACTTGAAGACTCAACAAAATATCTAAAGTACAAATCAGAAAAATACCTTAATGCTTACTAGGACTCAGCCTGTTGTTATTGCAGGCAACAAGAATCCAGAAGATTGAACTTAGCTATCTCTAGGGAAAAGTCCTAGAAGCAATTAGTTCTGTACTGAGATTGGCAGACATTGTTGGTGAGATTAAGGAGGCTGACTCTGAGGTAGCAGAGGTTGGCCAGGGGAGGAGGCAATCAAGGAAAATGTCTGAATGTATAGAAGTGATGAATATGTGCTGAAATGACAGGGAAAGAGGGGTTCCAAAAAGTGATAGCAGAGGTTCTGGGGGAAATTAAAATCTTCAACATTTTTAATTACATCAAATCAAGAAATAGTCTGGTTTTTAGAAACTCAAAAGTCCTTTCTCTCTCTCCCTCTCCCTCTCCTCCCCCTCCTCTCTCTCTTCTACTTAACATCAACAAAATAAAAATTAATCAAGACCAAAAACACACTACCCCTAAAACATTACAGATTTTGCTTCTCAGGTTCCATGATAGAGAAGTAGATAACATTAGTAGAAAATATGAATGTCCTATAACATTTATAAGGTTTATCTCTAGCTTCAAATTGACAAAAATTCTAACCTACATAATGGATATGTATATATTCTCTCTGTCTTGAACATAAAATTTCAATGACCTTGGATCAAAAGATATTTAGCATGTGGATCATTGTATTCTATTTATCCCTAGGTTTCATACACTTTCCCTAACTATGTTATTTCTCAGTTTCCCAAATATGTAACACAAATACTTGTTTTGTCTTTTTAGGTATCATTTAATTGAATACATGGCAATTCTAAGTTATTTCCCAAAATATATATCTTCACTTAGAACATTATATAAATGTATATGTAAATATACCATGTAGAGTATTATAATTTTTTGCTAAATAAATCTTAATTGTTTCAAATTATTTTTCCATCATTGTGTAAATTCTGTAATCAAATTTTAATCATCTTTTAACTATAATTTTTCATTAAAAATATGAGTCGGGGTGTGGGGTTTTGAGGAAAAGAAGAAACAAATGTGAGCACACAGGGACTATTCTCCCCCAATCTTCTCCTGTATTCTTTTTGTGGGGCAGTGAGCTTGTCACTTTTTCTCCTCACAGTTTCCCTACATGTGTGCAGCGATGGAAAGCAGATGGCATCTATCACCGATTAATGGCTACACATCAGGTTACTCACTTTTAAGGAATCAATTATAAGATGGGGAACAGTGTTAAGCAGAGTTTTATTTTTAGGCTCTTGCCTGATCTGTGACATGTTTGCTGGTTAACAGGCTGTAATGAAGGCTATTTAGCCCACGCTGCTTCAGGAAATAGGTTTGGCACTCCATAAATCCCGGGTCTCCCTTGTTTCCACTGTTCACACAGGCACCCTTTATTCTGCTCATCTACTTCGAGTCTAATTAATTTACCGAGGAGTATGCATTACTCACCCAACCATGGTGTGGACTTGATTCAACTCTAAGTGTTGTAAGCTAATTGTGCTGTGCTGGGTTTAGAGCAGATAATGATGGGCAGTGACAGGTTTAACAAATTTTCGATTACCACATTCAATTACTTTTGGTGCATCCTCCTTATCAGGCAGCCAAACACTTAATTCATTTAAGGTTTTGACAGAGGATTTGGGCTGAGATGATTCATTAGGAAGACTCCCAGGACAGGTCTTGCCCTCTAGATGTTATAAAACAATTCTCCCTGTGTTGTAGCACAGGTTGATCTTAGCTGTGTTGTAGAAAATGTGCTGATCATTTGCCTTATGTTCTTGTCTGGAAACTGATGACCCAACATGTTAAGATTGCAGTTACGTATTTGTCAGTGAATTGATGTTTCTGGCTTATAAGTCCATTAATCAGATATATATAGTTACCAGCAAAAGAAAATAAAGAGTCAATTGCTATTTATTTTGTGATTTACTATAAAATAAATAATGATTAATTTCTAAGTCTACATTTATCCATTATATCTTATTAAAAAGAACAAAAATTTACAAATGAAGTTAACTTGTGCATGACGACTCGCATATATAATTCTAGGACTTAAGAGTCTGAGACTAAAAGGTTGCTGTGAGCATTTAGAAGGGCAGGCAGCATGGGCCACAGAGTAAGATGCTATTTCAATATAAATACATAGAGAAATAAATACAATAGAGATCTACTTATATCAGTTATTTTTCTGGAACCTTCCCTAAATAAGTTTGAACTAATACTCAGGAAAATTGACTTATAATATATTTCACTCTCTGAATCAATAGGAAACAGAAGAAGTATTTAGTAAAAGATCATTTAGGATTTGGATGGTGAGACAACTCAATGCGTAGCTGTGTCAGGACTCATGACCAGAGTTCCACCCCTGGGATCCACATGGTGGAAGGGAGAACTGACTCTTGCAAGTTATCCTCTGACCTTCACATGTGTACACACTCAAAATAAATAAATACTTGTAATAGAAGAAAACTGGACAATGTGTCCATATATAAAGCCAAGTTTGCTTGTTCCTATAAATCTAAAGGTATATGAAAAACAAACATCTTCAATTGTTGAACAGTCTTCCTTCTTTTAACTTTTCTTACCCCAACTAGCATTTAAACAAACTAACATCACTGAGCAAATTTCTCAGGATTTGCTGGACTGAGTAATCAAATGTATGGGTTGTATTCCTGAATAGTAAGAGATATTCTTGCTTCATGTGAGGCATTTTGTTCATTATTGAATGTACCTCTCCAGTATATATCATCATATGTTAGTGATGAATGGTAGTCTAGACAGTTTTTGTACACATATTCTAGATGTGTAATATTATTAATATTAATATTAAAGTTAATCTTCTCCATCTTGAACAGATATTATGACTCATGTAATACACTAGAAGTTATTGCTATGTTTCAGAGGAACATTCAACTGATAGGTTTGATTCTTATCATGACCAATTGTGTATATTTTATTAGGTGGCATATCAGTTTGCTTTAGGACTGTCTTCCTTTAAAAGTCACCACTTTAACCCCAACCCATACTTTGAAATTGCATGTGTGCAAGACTGATGCACCTGTGGTCTTCTGAGAAGAGTCTGATTAAAAAGTCATGTTCGGGTCTAGGCACTGAACTTTACCTTGAATTTGCCATAGGATTCTGATTTAGATATTTACAGTCATCATCAGTTATGGCTACCCCAAATCCCTCTTTCCAGTGGAGTTCAGTGCTTTTGAAATGGGAGGACAGGGGGAGCTTATTTTCACTTGTCCCAATCTTCCATTTTATCTTTTGCTACTTTCCCAAAAGAAGTATTTTCTTACTCAAATGTAATAATTTATATAACATTTTACAAGGAACTATGATAGTAATATGCTGTGGGATGTTCTGTATGGCAAATGTGTTGCTAATAAAACACTGATTGGCCAGTGGCTAGGCAGGAAGTAGGCGGGACTAACAGAGAGAATTAAAAGAGCAGGAAGGCAGAAGGAGTCACTGCCTGCCAGCCAGCAACCGCCAGGACAAGCAGCATGTAAAGATGCCGGTAAGCCATGAGCCATGTGGCAAGGTATAGATTTATGGAAATGGATAACTTAAGATATAAGGACAGTTAGCAAGAAGCCTGCCATGGCCATACAGTTTATAAGCAATAGAAGTCTCTGTGTTTCCTTGGTTGGGTCTGAGCGGCTGTGGGACTGGCAGGTGAAAGAGATTTATCCTGACTGTGGGCCAGGCAGGAAAACTCTAGCTACAGTAATATGTTGTCTTTTTTTTTTTTTTTTTTTTTTTAACAAACTACCATAAAGTGACCATCCCAAACTATACAAATGTGCTATTTTCGGTTTAGAAGGTTACCAGTCTTACATGAGAGTCATTTAGGATGAAAACACAGTGTCTTAACCATTTGGTATTTGCCAGAACACTAGCCATGTTTCCTCCCCTTTTCCTGCAGCAAGAGCCCTCTCACACTCATTGGTTGACGCTCCTCTTCCTTCGTGTTTGAAGCCCCAAATATCATCTGTTTCTATTCCATTACCATGTAACACGAATCTTAAAGGTCTTATTAATAAAAACAAACCTGGGAGTCAGATATAGGGGTGAATGCTGAAAGATCAGAGAAGCAGAACAAGCCACAGCCACCTCACCTTGCCAATTCCTCAGCCAATCCTGTTTCCTCAGACTGGAAGCCTCTGAGTCCTCATGCAGAATGAATCTCAGCTGAACTGCTGCTAAAAGCTGAAAAGCTTAACCAGGTTCTAGTTCCTGGTTTTCAAGCCTTATATACCTTTCTGCTTCCTGCCATCGCTTCCTGGGGTTAAAGGCATACGTTACCATGCCTGGCTGTTTCTAGTGTGGCTTCGAACTCACAGAGCTCCAGATGGATCTCTGCCTCCAGAATGCTAGGTTTAAAGGCGTGTGTACCACCATTTTCTGGCCTCTATATCTAGTGACTTTTCTGTCCTCTGACCCCAGATAAGTTTATTAGGATGCACAATATATTGGGGAACATAATATCACCACATTACCGCATCTCTTTCTGACCACATCAAGGGAAGACAGTCTATTTTTCACCTTGGCATCATGGGGTTGACAATTAGATAATTCCAGATAATTCCAGATAATTCAGGCTGAGTCCCCCACTTGAAAGCCCCTGTCCTTGATTCTACCTGGACACTCTAGTTGTGTGTGTTGCATAATCAGAAAGATCTTGTCATTATTCTACCAACCACAGCAACAAAGATAAAGAGCTAGGCATCAAAATTTTCATTAGTATACATATTTACAAGTAGACAATTTAAAAAAGGTGTTGTTTGACAGTTTCATATATATATGAATTACTTAGTCATTTAAAGTCCCATCCTCTTTCTCATGCTGAAGTCCTACTTCTTAAAATGTTCCATCCTACTTTCATATTTTCTTTTTTGGTGTGTGAACCACTAAGTTTAACTGGTTTCTTGCCAGATTATGGGTGGGAGGTTATTTTCACACACACACACACACACACACACACACACCACTTCTTTGTATATAACATGTTTATTTTTAGGGTGTGTGTGTGTGTGTGTGTGTGTGTGTGTGTGTGTGTGTGTGTGTTTTCTTTTAAGGTTTCTTGTTCTATTATCCCTTCACTATGGTTGATACTGGGAAGAGCAATAATAAAAAACTCAAGCGTGTTTATAATGGCAATCAACAGAATGATCCTTCCTGGGTCATGTTTTCTAAGGAAGCCTAAGGGAAGAACCAGTGGGGCAAAGTATAGTTAGATAGCTGTGTTTAATAGTACTGACCATGAATAGTCAATAGCAGCAACTCAACTATAAATGCATTCATTTCTGAGATCTCACAGCTTAGCAAGTGGGCTCCTTTATACCTGTCATATGTTAACACCATATCTGTATTGTCTAACTCTCATTGCTTCACAAAACCCATGAAGCCCTCTAAGTACTATTCTGAAGTGAGCCAGGTTTGATGAGGACCTCTCACTAAGGAAGGGTCATTTAGCTGGCAGAATTTCCAGCATTATAAGTTGTGGCTATGAAAAGAACATCCAGACACCATGTTCATGGGGAAATGTCTGTGTAGCTCACTCTTACTGAGTTGTACTAGGTCACATTCTATTTCCTTTGACATAAGCAAAACTGTAAACTATTCTGTGGCTTGGCTGTCTCCTTTTTTTTGTTTTGTTTTGTTTGTTATAGATGTTTGTGTTAGTGTGTGTATGTGTATGATGTGTGTATGTATGTGTGTTTGTATATGATGTGTGTATGTGTGCAAATGCAGGTGTGTGTGACCATAGCATGTGTGTGGAGGTCAGAAGATAATCTTTGGTATCAGTCTTTACCTCCCACCTTGTTTGAGACTGTCTTTTGTTGTTGTTATTCCCTGTGTATACCATGCTAGCTGGTATTCTAGACTTCAGAGATTCTCCTGCCTCTTCCTTCAGTCTCACTACAGGAGCACTGAGATTACATACATGCAGTATAGTGCCTGGTTTTACCCCAGTTCTGGGGACTTGACCTGAGGTCCTTATGCTGGCAAGACAAATGCTTTACCCATGGAACTGTCTCCCCAGTTCTCTACAAGGTATATTTGACCTGTGTTTTGACCTATCCCTTCCTAATGGTCTTACTTTAATTCATTGAATTCCTGAAGTGTGATTCTTTTTTCCTCATTCTGTACAAAGAAGTCATGCAATTCTACGGTTTATCCCTTCATATAGGAGTTTTTGAAAGTCTGTTTCCTTTGGCCCATTTCCATTCATAAAAGCACTAATTTCCATATACACTGTGCACTTATCACAAATGAAGATATCTTGATGATGTAAAAACTATGTACTCCTGAAACACTACTGTAAATATCCCTCAGCTATGCTTTAACATAGAATAAATTAAAACTATTCTCTAACATATAATTTTGATTACAGTGTCAGCTTACAGAAAAGGAACAACAGAAACAATTGGAGAGTTACTTGTCAGAGAATATTTATTCAGAAACATGAGAACACAGAAGTAGAGACGCTCATTGTCTATAGGCAGATTCAGAGGCATTGAGCAAGGGGAAGTTTTAGAAGACAAAAGACAGTAGAATGATGTTCGATGCTGTGGAGCAATAGCCTCTGGTTACAGACTAATAGCAAGAGTAATGTCACATGGAGACTAAGATTAGAGTGGACTCAGTGCAGGGGTCTGGTTCTGTGGAGTTATTTGTTCTAGTTTCTGTCAGATAATCAAGCATAAGAACCCTTCCTTTATAAGCCCTGAATGTCTTGCTCTCTTCCTGCCCCACGCCCACCACATTTTTGTTCATCTTAACACGAGTAAATCCAGTTTTATTTTGACAGTACTCACACTCTTTTCAAAAACTAATCCTCTTAATAGTTGTTTTTGAGATCAAAATGATTACAAACTTTTCTCTCATTGCGTTTTTTGAATATAAATGTGTTAAACTTTTCTCAGAGTAGACTGTGAGTATTTTCATATGTGCTTGGCTTTCATTTTGTAGGTAATAGTTCTCTTTGGCAATCTAGGGGTGCTGATAACCATTATTTTCTTTAATGGTTCCTGAAAAGTCCCTTTGGTTGCAGCTTTTCAGAAGTGACTCTGCACTTTCACTTAGAATACTCCTGTATTTGAATATTTTAAATTTTTGTCATTATTTTTCCCCTTTACTGATGCTATTTTTCTTCACCCCAATGTAAGCAACCTTGAACAACTAGATGAAGGGATTAACTATCAAGCAATTAAATCGTTGTTGTTAAAGGTGTACTCAGTGCTATTAGGGGATGTAGGTATCTGAAGAATGTTACGGGTCTCTCTGCACCACATCTTTATATAGATTTTAAGAACCAGCCCTGTTTCTGTTTAATACAAGCAAAGCTGGAAGTGTGGATGTGTAGGCTTCCAAGATAGGCCCGCAGTTCCTGGTCCTGTTGTAAATCCCTACCCAGGAGTACAGGTAAAAACTGCTAAGAGGAAGGGGAGCAGCAGAGTAATGGTGTAATTAAGGTCTATTATCAGGCAGCTTTAACTTAATCAAATGATTATCTGGGAAGTTCTGGCCTAATGAGATGAACACTGTGTAAAAATCGATTTAGAAGTTAGAATTTGGAGACACCCAGGAGAGGGAGCATCAGATCCTTCCTGTATGCATTGAAGAAACAAATCATCATGTCCTGGAAAGGCCACATGTTAGGGACCAGGGAAAACCTCTAGTTTCTAAGGTCATAGTGACATAGGGACTGGACTTTGCCTACAGCCAGTGGTCTGGGAAAAGAACCAGAGCAGTAGATCCGGCAGAAGCCTCTGCTGATACCGTCATTTGTGATTGGCAGGACCTCGGTAGATTACTCAATTCACCTTGCCTAACTCACAAACAACTGGTGCTTGGGCTACCATAAAATTATTGTTTTAAGCCACTGTGTTTGTGACGCATTGTTACACAAAGGAAGCTTGTATAGCTACTAGCATTTGTTTTGCTCTCCCTATGGGTCAAACTCTGTACAAGAGAGAAGTGCAGATGTTTATTACTCAGATGGATTTATGAAGAACAATCTAGTATTAGTATTTGAGACTGGGTCTCATACAGCCCCTCGGTTATTCTGGAAAAATGTACATAGCCCAGGCGGGAATCAATCTCTCAGTCCTCCTGCCATAGCCTCTCGAGTGTGGAGATTATAGGCTTGCATTTAGCAAATGTGTCATGTAAAAATTCTATAGATGAGAAATTAAGCTTTATAGAAGTTAAAATCCTTGCCTCCTGCGACAGACCAGTTGGTAAAGGAGCTGGGATTTGAACTTGTACTTTAATCACGTTAGTTAGACTGTGTTCTTTAATGCAAACATTCCACAGAATAACGAAGGTCAATTTTGTTCTGATTAGCACCTGTTCAAATACCATCTTTTGTCTTGTTCATATCCCTCACAATGTGACAAAACACTAAAGAATAAACAGCTTTTGATGAAATCCATTTTCGGAGATGATTTTTCAGAAAGACCTTTATGCTAATGCTCCACCAATTATAGAAGAAAGCCTTCTGAAAATACATCCTTTTAAAAAAGTTATTTAATTGCTATTTTACCTAGAAGAAAAAATAATCTATTTCTATCTATCAGGTAGTAATGAGAAGTCATTATCTTGCACTCTTCTTTAATTAACATCAATCCTGATTAGTCAGAGAAAAAATTAGGCTCTTTGTCTTTTTCCTTCGTTGTGATTCCTGTGGTGGAGGAGCCATTCAATTATATGTTATCATGTGTTATCACTTACAAAAGATGTCAGTGTAATTACAGTACCATATTTCAAGTTTTACTTTTAAACATACTTCAGTGTTAAAAATGTAGGGTTTTTTGTTTCCATTTTTTTTTCCCTTCAATGTAAGGAAGGAAATCAAGTAGTGGTCTATGTATTTATTTTCATGCTAAAAACAAAATGTACAAGGCATAGGAAAGCTCAGGAATCTGTAGAGATGTTATTTATAGTAATTGCATTGAACAGAATAGTGAAAGCATTATAGGCACTCTGAATGTTACAACACATTGTGGGGCACGGTAGAGAAAAATGAAAGTATTCTAAAATATCAACTAATATTATGAAAGTACAAATCAATAGTTTGACATATCTATATGAAAAGGGGTCACTATCATTTAGAATATTATTTCTTACTTTTGTAGAGTGTTATGTATGCTCTGACATAGCCATTACTTTGCCTGGTACTCTGACTATTGAATGACATTTTTAATGAAGTGGAACAGGGTATGGAGGACCTGGATTGCCCCAGTAATTGGCCTTTATGTCACCCAGGTAAGGTGGGATGAGACCACATACACTCTGGTACCTCTCACTCCATTGTTAATCCCTGGGTTAGAGCACAGCCGTGAGTAGATTAGTGGGAGCAGATATGAGAAGTTGTGCTGTATCCGACCTTTTTTGAAGAGAGAACTTTATTCTCTAGGCAGCGCTAGTAAAACCTTTTGGAATCAAAGCTCCTGTAAAATAGAAATCAGGTGAAAACAAAGGATGATTTACTGTTCTGGACTGCAATAGTTAACTACGTTTCCTCTGAGGCCGATCATCTTCCTGTGCTCTGTTTTCTTCTACATTCTCATCAGTTCAGCATCTTGACAGTGACTTATCACCCTAAACCTACCACATTCACTGTCCGAAAGTACAAAAATGCAGCTGAAATCATTTTCCTCTAAGAAATTTAGGTTGTTGCTCTTTTTGTGACATTTACTTGGTATTTTTAAGGTTAACTGATCATGTCTGAAACATAAATGAAAACAACAGAATAATCTCCATCTTACTTGAGTGAATGTTACAGATCACAAACTTTGCCCAGGAGACACTGTGTTCTTCATTTGCAGCTGCAATGGCTTTTTATTGGAGCCATTTTCTCTGTTTCCATGATTTTGAAACGACTATCTGACAAAAGGCATATTGTTTGGGTAAGGCACCACTGCATTTAAGAGCAATTTTCAATGTAAAATTTCTTGTGCTCTAATTTAATAGAGTTGATTTTGAGAGGAAAAAAAAAAAACAACTGGAAGAGAAGAATGTCTGAATTTTACATTCTTCTACCAATGGATTCACGAGTCTTTTACTAAGATGGAAGATTTCATTCCAGCTTTAGAAATTTGAGTAAAGCAACACATACACTGAAAGAGAGGTACAAAGCTTGAGTCACTATTTTAACTTTGGAAACTAATGCAGAAGTAACCTTTTGGAATTTAGAAATTCAACTTTATTAGGTACACTTATGATTTGTTAAGCACATCCTTGGTATATTATATGATTGCAGTTCAAAGGGTAAAATAAATAATATATGACACTCATAGCTAAAGTTGTGGGGGTAATTTGGAGTCCAAACAGAAAATTTCAGCTGTTAAAGTGATACTTGAGGAACAATTGAGATTAGCCCCCTAAGAATAGGAAGTTCTCGGTGCCTACCTCTGCACCAGTTCTAGTCAGCATGCTTTTTATTTGGAATTGCATTTTAAAAAAAAAAAAAAACTGAGATCTTTTCTTTTCAGTCTTGTAAACTGAATGCATAATATAACACCTGCAATGTTAATTAATAGTAAATGCTCACTAAATATTTGTTTCTATGAAAGTAAATTTGGCTTTATCTTCAGAATTCCATTTTAATTAGAGCACAATATGATATTTCTTAGCCTTACTTTACGTCTTTCTAAAATTATAAGGTGTGTTAGAAATACCCAGGTGGCGGGAGTTAGAAAACATGTGTTAATGGTAGGAGAGATTGCTAATGAGGGAATCTGTATGCATTCATATATCAAGGCTGTATCAGAGTGCTGTCTGAGCATCACTTGCTCTGGAATGTCTTGTGTTCTCGATTAAAATGAAACTACCCAGGCCTTGTCCAGGACTACTGAATCAGGATATTTGGGCATAGAGTTCATGAACCAACTGTTCTTCAATGAGGCATTTGTCACCAAGCATCACTAAAAAATCCTGGAGAACTTCTTACAAATGCAGACTCAGCTCTAAAATAAACTCAAGTTTTTTGTTTGTTTGTTTGTTTTTTGGTGAGAGAGTTTTATCACAGCAACAGAATTAAACAAAAACAAAAAACAAAACAAATCAAAATCTTGGGTTTATCTTAGTTTACAGCTCCCAGGTCACAATCCATCATTGAGGGAAACCAGGGTAGAACTGAAGAGAGGAGCTGAAGCAGAGAAATGCTGCTTACTGGTCTGCTGTCTGTCTCATGCTCAGCTAGATTTCTTACACAACCGTCAGACCCACCTGCCTAGGGACAGTGCCACCCATAGTGGGCTAAGCCCTCTTGTATCAATTATCAATCAAAATGATCTGTCACAGACATGACCATAGGTCAATCTGATCAAGATAATTCTTCAATTGATGTTCCCTCTTCCTATGTAACTTGAGGTTGTGTCAAGTTAACAGTAAAACTAACCAGCAGATTCTTAAATTATAGATTCCATAGCCTAACAATGTAAATGTCAGTTTCTGTTCTCAAGACATATGCCCATTCTGTTACTCCCTGCTAAGACAGGATAATAATGTTTATTTATCAACCTTGCTCTTATGAACATTGAGTTCCCTTACGAGGAACACATTGTGTTTTCATTTAAAGAAGAGACTTCTCTTTGAACTGAATTTACCAATGTGAACTCAGGGAGTTTGCTCAGGAGAAAAGCACTGTGCTTTCTAGTAAGAAAGGTGATTTCTCTTTCAACTTTGCATAAAAAGATTATACTCTGTCTTTATAACTAGCCTATGGAGCCTGCCTACATCAATGAGACCTTCCCATGTTTTTACCCCAAATTCAATACCTACGTGGATTCAAACTACTCTTACATTAGAAGAGTCACATGTAAATAACAGGAACAAATTAAGATTACTTTTGTTGAAGTTTGTGGTTACAATTCTTTTTTTTTTTTTTACTGTATTTTCATGATGTATGAATTCGCTATAATGGGAGAATAATGCCTTGTTTTGAACTCTGTAATAAAATGGTTTAACCAGATTACTAAACATCATGAGTTAATTCTAAGTTCTGATTTCATCTCCTGGGGCTAACTCATCCTGTTAGTCAGTCTTGACTTTTCTGCACACTGCAAAGCCTCATTTCAGCACCCTTAGTTGCACTTTGTTAGTAATCACAGTGTACAGGAAACATAGCCTGGGTTGATGGACAGGTACAAGCTGAGAGGAGCAAGGAGTCTACAACTCCCCATGGTATAACTGCTTTCTCTTTTAATTTTAGCTTCAAGGACATGTTTAGATATTTGACTCCTAATTAGTTAGATGTACGCTATTTTGTAACTATAGCTATCAATCAGTCTTTATAATGCTCTTGGTTATATTATGGAGCATGTGTTATATAATATATTCATATATTATGTATATATTACTCCAGATAAATTTGTGCATAGCTGAATAACAAACGATATAGCCAAGTCTCATTATTTGAAATGTCATGTTCTGTAAATTTACCACAAGCACTAAATTAGAGACTACTGCACCATTTCTCTTAAGGGAAATATAGGATTAGGTTCCTGTGTGCTTTGGGGCCCCGATTACTCTACTTACCAATATAACTTGGTTTAATGTGTCCTTCCATTCTTCTGGTTAAAATATCTTTAGAAAGTATATGTTGATTTATTACCATTGAGTTTACAGGCTACAGCATTAGTAATCAGGCTGAATTGAACTTATCTTTGTTTATAATACACAAATAACTTTCCTGTGCTTGGAAACACTGGATAGTACTTCAGCACTGTACCCGGGAGTCATTTTAAACAGTGAAATCACCAACAAACAGAATGAAAGTTTGAAAACCATGACAGTAAGTAGACTTCCATCAG
>CABHPP010123776.1:5994-31641 GCA_902168425.1 Peromyscus attwateri
CCTTCCTTCCTTCCTTCCTTCCTTCCTTCCTTCCTTCCTTCCTTCCTTCCTTCCTCCCTCCCTCCCTCCCTCCCTCCCTCCCTCCCTCCCTCCCTCCCTTCCTCCTTCCCTCCCTTCCTTCCTTCTCCATTCCTTCCTCTCCTCTTCTGTCTTCATTTGTTCCTCTGATGGCTTTTGTCAGATAGTTTGTCTCAACAATGAGGAAAGTCGATAACAGGATTCTCTCTACCTGTCCATGCTTGCACAGCATATCCCCGTGACTCCAAGATGCCCTCCATGGTAAACTATGCCACTATGTTTGAACCAACATGGAAAAACACTGTAATCATGATCTCAGGAGACAGAGGCAGGAGGATGGCAAGTTCAGAGCTAGCCTGGATACAAAAACAGCTTGTCATGAAAGTAGAAAGTGAGTGGGAGAGAAAGAGAGCTATAAAGACATTCTTATTAAATGTGCATCTTCTCTCCCCACACCCCACTGAGGATTCTCACTTAGCTCAGGCTGAACTTAAACTGTCCTTGAACTCTATTGTGTAGCTAAGGATGACTTTGAACTTGATCCTCAGGCCTCCAAATCCTGAGTGCTGGGATTACGGGTGTGCACCACCACGGTTAGTTTATACAGTGTTGGAGATGGAACCAGGGTGTAGAGCCAGCTAAGCAAGCACTCCATCCACTGAGAGACTTGCCTGGTCCAGCATCTTGTTCATATTCAAAGATACCATTTATGGGCTACAGAGACAGCTCAGTGGTTAAAGGCGTTTGCAGCTCTTCCAGAGGGCCCAAACTCAGATCAGTACCCAGCTCTTCCCAATCCCTGTCTAATGCACTTTGTGCATGTTGCTGGTTTTGCAAACTGGGCTGTACTTTGGGCCATCAAGAGCATCAGGGGAGCTCACGCTCATAATCCCAGCATTTAGGAAGCTGAGGCATGGGGCTCACTGTGGGTTCAGTCTAGCCTGGGCTACAGAGTGAGACCCTGTATCTCAGCAAAGAAAAAAAGAATGAGAAAAAAGAAAAGGAGAGAAGCGACGCAGACAGGATGGCACACTCCTGTGGTCCCAGCACTTGAGAGATGGAAGTGTCAGACGTCCAGGACTAGCTTTGGCTACATAATGAATTCAGTTAGAGGGCACCATGGGCTAAATAAGACCTCCCTTCAAAAGCAAAACAACAACAAAACCCAAAAACCATGAGGCACAGTAAACAGCACTTAATACAGAGAGACTCATAATGGGACAGATGACTGTTAAGTGCTCAGCCCTAAATGGGACATCTGTCAACACCCTCTCCCAGCCTCAGAGAAGAGAACATTATGGAAGAGGAGGCAGAAAGGACGTTAGAGCCAGAGGATGGGGGGAAAGCTGTGAAATGCTGGCTTCTGCCCGGGACGTGGCCACTGCGCCCATTAACTCCCTGCAGCTATTATTCCCGGCACTGGATCCAGACAGTAAGACCAATCAACATTCCAGCAGGGAGCACTAACTGGACTCAGCGGGTTATCAACAAAAAAGAAGAGGATCTGAAGCAGGGGGAGCCTGGGAGTGGAAGGGGGGTTGAGGGTCCATACACATCATCTACAGGCGTGAAACTGTCAACTAATAAAAGATATTCTAAAAACAAAAACCTTTCCTTCTAAAATCATGGAATAGGATGTCAACACATGTAAATCATTCAGTAAGCTGAGGCAGGAGGATCTCCAGTTCACGACCCTACTGGGCATCTCAACCACCAACCCTTCAAAAGAGCACTGTGTGGCCATCACTCACAGACAGAGCTTTATTGTTGGCTTCGGTAACTGTTGACAGTTTCTTTGAAGTCACTGATGCTAGCCTTCCTCCTTATGACTCAGTACGGACTCCCTCAGTCCCCCAAGGAAGTTGTACGAGCTTGCAGACAACACCAGGCATATTGCAAAACAGCCCACCAACCAAGTTTTACCAACTGTCAGCGGCATCCAAACTGTGGAGAGAGGAAATGTGGGAACAAAACTCACGTCTGAGAATTGATGAGATATACTGACTGGACACAATTGTGTGTGTGTGGCGGGGGGTTCCCCCTTCCTTAGGGTCTGTTTTACAGGGTTCCATGTAGTTCAGGCTAGCTTCAAACCCATCATGTAGCTGACAACAACCCTGGACTCCGGATCCCCCTGTCTCCACCTCTCCATCACAGCTGGGTTACAGGTGTGCACCACCATAGCTGATGTATGTGGGCACTGGGGACTAAATCCAGGGCTTTGTACATACCGGGCAATCACTACCAACCGAGCTATATCCTTGGCCCTCGATCTGAATTTAAAAATCAATGCAAACAAGAAGAAGAAGCAAAAACCAACCAACCAAACACAAAACTGATAGCTACATTTCCCATTCTCCTTTGCAGAGGGAAGCACCCTGGCTTCCATGAAGACCCTCTTTCCCTTTCTGGAAATTCTGTGGGAGATAAAGTCCTTTGGGGACATTAGAGGTTCCCACAGAAGACCTTTCTCTTCTTGGTTTCTTTTTTATCCTTTCTCTGCGTTGTTTGATTTTCCTTTGGGGTGTTGTTATATAACAAGGGCCTCTCCGAAAAATCCGCCACCTTCTCCAGTCAGCCCTGCCTGCCCCAAAGAGTCCATCCTAATTGGTTTTGGGTCCTTGTTTACATTCCCTCATGGAAGGGGGTGAGGTGGGGACAGTCACTGGACTCTCACCTAAGACCCTTGTTACTCCTCCCAGCCATTTGTATGCAATTTTGCCCTAATTAGTCTTGGGAGATGTTAGGGTATGTGGGCTGGGGAAGGTTGACTGAACTGAGTCCTCCTGTGTAGCTGTGGGGAAGCCATCATCCATGCTGGGCGCAAACTTTCCAGCGGAGCTGTATTGGGGGTCCCCACATTCGTGCTGATGACCCACCCATGCTCATAAGTTTGCCCAGTAAATGCATCTGCTTCCAGGGTGACTTGTGCTGGGGTTGTCCTTTGGTTTGTCTTTATAACCTTATGAGGTGGGCAGAGATGCCATGTCTTCCCAGGAAGGAATTCCTGCCATGTGGATAGTGCTGAAGATGGAGCCCAAGGCCTGGCCTCTGCCAAGCCAGGTCTCTACCACAGAGTTCCATCTCCAGTTGAAAATCCTGATCTTCTTGGGGTGTAAGCAACATTCACCTAGATTAACAAACCAAAAAAACCCAAACTACATTTCTTGGATGGTCTCAGAGCAAGGTAAGTATGTAAAGCAATTCTGACCTCCATGTTGCTGGTGGTGGAGGTTATGGGAAAATACCACCGGAGGTGAGCTGACTCATCCTCCAAAGCGAGGCCCCTAACAGGCATTGTGTGGATTACTCCCCACAGCAAGAGCTTCACCTTATTCTTGTTCATTACACCCATAAGACATGTGTTCAGGGAAAGGAGGCTTAAAAACAAAACCACAGCCTGAAATACAAATTTGGAATTAGGATATGGCACAAAGGTAGGAACCCTTAGCTTTCATGCCACACGTGGACTGTCTTCGGGGGATGAAGCTGCTCTTGGCTTCTGCCCTGGGTCCTGAACCTAACCCTACTCTGCAGGTGCCAGTGACTCTGAGCACAAATTGGCCAGTGCCTCTGCAAAAGTTAGGGCAAGAAATAGCTCAAGATGACCCTCATAGCTGCTCTTTTGTTTTTTTTTGGAGGGAAAATCCGAAAGACATGACCATTGACTAGAGTTTTACTTTATAATTTCTTTAAAAAAGATTTATCATTATCATCATTATGTTGTTGTTATATTATTATTATTATTATTATTATTATTATTATTATTATTATGTGTGTCTATGCACATGTTTATGCAGGAGCCAACAAAGGCCAGAAGACAGTGTCAGCTCCCCTGGAGCTGGAGGTTCTGAGCCCCCAAATGTTGGGGCTGAGAACCAAACTTGTCCTCTGCAAGAACAGCAAGTGCATTTTACCACTGAGACAACTCTCCAGCCCTCTTTACTTCTTTTTGATTCAGAGTCTTGTGTAGCCCAGGCTGTCCTTGAACTGGGGATCCTCCTGCCTCAGCCTCCCTAATACAAAGATTATAGGCGGGAGCCACCACAGCTAGCTTTGTTTTATAGATTCAGGATTTGACATTGACTAGCCATCTTACAGAAAACCTGTATTTACAACTTAACAAGTGACAAACTTTGTTAGGGTGGTCCCCACTGTCTCTCTGGGTTCCCTCAGAAGTTAGACTTGCATTTCATAGTGGAATGCAAGTGTCTTAAAATGGAATCATCAGGACTTGCAAGATGGCTCAGCAGGTAAAGGTGCCACCAACCCCAGTGACCTGAGTTTGATGTGGGGACCCTCATGGTGGAAGAAAAGAACCAACTTTAGCAAGTTGTCGTCCAACCTCTACAAACACACCATAGTGTGTACACCCAAACACACACACACACACACACACACACACACACACACACACACACACACTATATGTAAATAAATTAATGAATAAAATCCAGAATAATCTTACTCCATGAGGCTTTCAATAATGTCTTTTCTAACATTTCAAAAGGCTGTATTTTATTTTAACTATGTGTGTGGATATATATGAGCATGTGTGAGTGAGTGCGGGTGTCTACAGAGACAGAAGAGGGTGTCAGATCCCCTGGAGCTGCCTCATGTAGGTTCTGGGAATCAGTCCTCATCTCTTCAGCCCCGCCCCCTTTAACGTTCGCTTTGACTGCAGGTGTGGCTGGTCAGTGATAGAAGACTTGCCCAGGCGCACAAGATCCTGAGTTACTGCAAACTAACTATGTAAGTAAATAAATATATGCATAAATCACCTCTGTTGTTATTGTTGTTTCAATGAACTAGTGCTTATTACATAATGGACACAGCACCCTGACATCCCGTGGGCCCTAGTATTGAATTCCCCTGCCACTGCCCAGTCTGTGCCTCTGTGGTGCCGGGCATTGAACTTGGGCCTCCTGTGTTCTAGACAAATGTCTACCACTGAGCTGCAGCCCAGCCCTGAGTCAGGAAACCCTCAAGTCAGGAGTATGGTTTGGGTACAGGGATCATTGTAGTTGTGAAAATTCCTGTCTTCTCAAATGTGCCACTAGCTGCTTGGGCTCAGAGGTCGAGAAGCATCCTGGCTGGGAAGGGCATTGAGCAGGCTGAGTCTCCTCAGTCTCTCCCCGTGCATCTGGTTACTTCCAAGAGCTGGTGAGTTCTCTTTCAGTGGGTCTCTCTTGGGTCCTCTCTCCTCTACCTCAGACTTGGCTGGGAAAGCCTCTGTGACGGTTTCCCTTTGGCCTTCATTAGGAGGCAAAACCATGTGGGAGAGAAAGAGACTGATTTGGAGCAGGAGCGAAAGGAGACAAACTGTCCAACGGTTGCTGTTCAGGGCCTGTCTGGTCTGTTTTCTGTGACTGTAATAGAAATTTCGGCTGGGGAGACGACTCCACTGGCAGAGTGCTCGCAGTGTATGGACAAGGACCTGAGCTTGATCCCCAGAAGCTGCCAGGTCTGGGGCTGGCGAGGCAGCTCAGAGAGTCAGCATTTGCTGTGAAGTCTGGGCACCCGAGTTTGGATCCCCAGACCTATGCAGAAAGTTGTGCATAGCTGTGTACATGCCTGTAACTCAGTACTGTGTGGGGCAGAGACAGGAGGATTGCTGGCTGCTAGCCTAGATCAAGGTTCAGTGTGAGACCTTGTCTCAAGGGAACGAGGGAGATGATAGAGCAGGACACCCAATGTCTTCTTGTGGAAGATTTCATGGGTGAGTGCACCCCCACATGCGTACATATGCCACACACTAATAATAATAAGTTATAATAATAAATTATAAAATTTATGATATGCAAAAGAGAAGAATACATTTGTTACAAGCAGTCATAAAATACCCATGAGCAGAGGGCAGATGCCGAAGACATCTTTCTGAAGACAGAAATCTGAAGTCCAGATTGTTAAAAGACTTTGTGCTCCCACCATTTTCAGACCCACGCCGTGAGAACTCAGAGTGTTTATAGATGTATGAGTTGAACGCAATTTTTATTTTTGGTAATTGTGAAAAACAAAGATATTGTGGAAATATATACCTGCCTTGTGTATTTATCAACATAATTTACCAAATGTATAGTTATTGTTTGCCATGGAAAGCTGAATCTGATTTAGAGAAATTGAAAGGACATAGCACTTAAAGGGAATATCTGATTTTTTGAGCTGTTTTATTTATTGTTTCTAGTATATTGTCTGAAATATGTTGGCATTTTTTCTTTTAATGTGTCAAATCCTGAAATAAAGAAATAAAAAAAAATACCCATGAATGGGGTTGGAGAGATGGCTCAGCGGTTAAGAGCACTGGCTGCTCTTCCAGAGGTCCTGAGTTCAGTTCCCAGCACCCACATGGTAGCTCACAACCATCTATAATGAAATCTGGTGCCCTCTTCTGGCCTGCAGGGACACATGCAGGCAGAACACTATATACATAATAAATAAATAAATCTTAAAAAAAAATACTACTAGGCAGTGGTAGCGCATACCTTTTTTGGGGGGGGGGCTTTCAAGAGAGGGTTTCTCTGTGTAGCTTTGTGCCTTTCCTGGAACTCACTCTGTAGCCCAGGGATATGCCCGCCTCTGCCTCCTGAGTGCTGGGATAAAAGGCGTGTGCCATCACTGCCTGGCTTGGTAGCACGTACCTCCCAGTACTTGGGAGGCAGAGTGAGTTGGAGGCTAGTCTAGTATACAAAGCGAGTTCCAGGACAGCTAGAACTGTTACACATAGAAACCCTGTCTCGGGAAAAAAAAAAAATCAACAACAACAAATACCCATGAACCCAAATTAGGAAGCCAGCCATCAACATCAGTGAAATTGCAGCTAGGGTTATGGTTCGGTGGGTAGAGTGCTTGCCTAGCATGCATAAGGCCCTAGGTTCTTCTAGCCCAACACCAAATACACAGGATGTGGCAGAGCACACCTGTAATCATAGCACTCTGGAAGTAGAAGCAAGAGGGATCAGAGGTTCAAGGTCATCTTCCACTAGGTTTAGAGTTCTAGACTACCTGAGACACAAGAGACACTCAGGCTCAAAGCAGTCAGTGAAATCAGCTGCTCTTTTCTTCTCTACACCCCCATCCTCTCCCAAACTAGTGTGTGCTCCCCTTTCCCAGCCAGGCCCTGCCTGCTCGTGCTTCCTAGAGGTTCTGCAGGAGGTTAACTGTGAGCTTGGTGGCCTGACCAACTGAGCTGGTCTGAGACTAGCCAGGGCCCAAGAATTTACTAACAAGAGTCAGGGGTAGGAAATGGGCTGGTGGGTCAGAGAAAGTGAGAGGAGGCCTCAGTGTGTGTGTATGTGTGTGTGTGTGTGTGTGTGCGCGCGCGCGAGGACAATCAGCAGGAGTTGATTCTCTCCTCCCACTGTGGGTTCCAGGGATAGACAGAACTCAGGTCATGAGGTCATGTTGGGCAGCAAGAACCCTTGCTCACTGGCCTGACTTCCTGCATTTGAATCCCAGATCTGCTTCTTAGTAGCTGTGTGACCCCAAGCAAGCTACTTGACCTTGCTCTGCCTGTTTCCCTGTCTAGGAAACAGGAGTAATCAGGGCTCCTGCCTCAGAGACTGATTGCAGATAGTAAGCTCTTATCACAGTTACTGCAGCCTGAGGTGTCCAGGTATGGACCAGGAAGTGGAAGACCAATAGACACTGACCAGGTATGGCATCAGATGTGCCTCAGGCGCTCTCTGGGCTCTTCTAGGGGAGGATGCTGAAGGGGCTCAGAGCCTGAACCAGATGCCTTCTCGCTCCACCCCACATCCCCCTGACTGGCCCCTCTGGAACTCAGGCCTTCGTAGGACATGGAGGGAGGCAGGGGCATCTTTGGCCTGCTTCCAGGACATACATACAGGAAGGGGTCTGAGGAGAAGCCAGCTTCTGGGACCACAGCCTGGCAGCAGGACCCACATCAGAGGACATGGAGTGGACGCATTTCAATACGTAATCCAGGATTAGATGCCCGTTCACATGACCTTTGCTCGCTCTTGCCTGGAGCCTCCAAAGTGTGAGTTAATAAATACAGGAGGAACCAGAGAGGTCAGGGAGGAAGTCCATCCCTGAACAGAGGGCTTTGTGCTCAGCATGGCTGGACACCTCTGCCTGTGCTCTAACATGGTACCCATTTCACTTAAATATTGTGTGTGTATATATGCATGTGTGTGTTGGTATATGAGTGTGTGTGTGTGCATGCATGCACACACATATGTGGAGGCCAGAAGATAACCTCAGGATTGCTACCCACCTTATTTTTGAGGCAGGGTCTCTCATTGGTCTGGAGCTCACACATTAGTCGAGGGCTCCCCAGGCGTTCTCCCAAGTACCGGAGTTACAAGGGCGCGCCACCATATCCGACTTTTTACATGGGTTCTGGGCATTGAACTTGACAAGCGCTTTCCCAGCTGAGCTGTCTCCCCAGCCTAGCCTCTTTCACTTCCAATGGTCCTAGTTATGGTGTTGTTGATTGTTGCTATAGTTACCCACAACATCAAGCAAGGCAGCCCCCAGGCTAAGTTCCCTGAAGCCAAGTGCTATTTTCTGCCACGGTCTAGATTCCAGACTCTAGAATGTTCATGAAGGTTGAGACACAGGCCAGCAGACTCAGCATCACTTGGTCACTTACTAGGAAGGAATCCATTCAGGCTCACCAATGCTCTAAGGGGCTGGAGCTCCCCAGGGTTCTGATGTACACAGAGACCCAGATGTCTCTGTAACTGTAGGGAAAGCAAATGGACCACTGGGGTGTGAAGGGAGGGGCTGAGCTGGTAGGGAGAAGCCTAGGGCTAGCCCTGGCTCCATCTGTTACTCTCCAGCTGGGGTTTTCCTTGTGCCTCAGTTTTCCCATCTGGAACTGGAACAGGACAACAGCTCTATTATCTGCAGATCTGTAATAAGCCACATTTGAGAGAGAATTCTTCAGAAACATCGGATGGGCTGGTGGGAGGGTTCAGCTGGTAAAACATACTTGCTGCAAAAGCCTGACAGCCTGAGTTCAACTCCTGGATCCAAGTAAACAGCCAGTGTGGTGGCCTCGTGTCTGTTATCCCAGCATGCCTAGGGCCAGATGGGAGCCAGAGACAAGACTGGCTGGAAACCCGCTTGCGCTGTTCAATGGCAGAAACGAAAGGGACCTTACCTCCATTTTTAGTTTGTGAAGTGTTTTTTTTTTCCTTTAGATTTATATTTTATGTGCATAAGAGTTTGTATGCATATATGTATGTGCACCACATGCATGCCTGGTGCCCTGAAAGTCAGAAGTGGGCATGTGATCCCCTGGAACTGGAGTTATTGATGGCTGTGAGCTACCAGTGGCTGCTGGGAATTGAATTCAGGTCTTCTGAAAGAGGAGCAAGTATTCTTAACTGCTGACAGTCATTTCTCCAGCCCCTTGCCTACATTTAAAAAAGTGTGTGTGTCTGTCTCTCTGTGTGGGTGTGTGTGTCTTTGTCTGTTTGCCTGTCTTTCTCTCCTGTCACCTCTCTCTGTGAAGGTCAGATGATAACTTTCAAGAGTCAGTTCTTGCCTTCCACGCTGTAGGTTCCAGGCTTTGTGGCAAACCCCTTCATTGGCTGAGTCATCTCATCAGCCCTAGTTACAATCTTTTAAAAAAGCATCAAATACCTCTCAAAGGATGTTGAGTGCTGTCATCCTTACTGCTAATGTGAAGATGTCATAAGCATGAAGGGACTTCAAGCCAGAGATTCTCATCTTGAGACCCTTAGCAGTTTCAGGGGGTTCAGAGCCCTTCCGTGACTTCCTTCAAAGCAAAGTGGAAAGCCAGAAGTTCAGCCCCCAGAGCCGAGACTAGCTAGCTGGGGGATCTGTCCCCGCTCCGGGTCTGACATCCTCCTAGAACAATCTCTGCTTGGCTGCCTCCTGGAAAAGGAGTCGCGATGGTGCTGGGCGTAGAGCACCAGAGAACACCGAGTCCATCCTTCCTCTCCCAGGGTTTTTCCATACTTGCTAATGAGTAATGGAACTCGAGTATGCAGGGAGGGGTGTGGGTGACATCACCAGCCTGCGTACTCCAGTCCACGGAGGGAGCAGAGCAGGTGACAGCTGCCAAGAGCTGTTGACTTGACATCATCTCTAAGTTCCCACAGCACTTCTGCCAAATGCTTCCTGTCTTGATCTCTGAGATGGGTGCTTACTACCTAGCCTAGGCTGGACTTGAACTCACCATTCTACCCCAGTCTCTCAAAACTAAGCCCTCAACATCCTTTGTGAGACTCCAGGACTGGGGTCTATCCAGGTGTTATTCAGCCTTAAAAAAGAAGGGAATTGTGACACTTGCTCTACCACGGGGGAATTGTGAGGACATTATGACCTATCAAAAAAAATTAGGAGAGTCATAAAAAGGTGAAATGCTGTGTTTGACTATTTCTGAGAGTTATGTAATATAGAAGTTACACTCAGAGACAGGGGTCACCAGGCAATAAAGTACCTGAGTTTGTTCCCAGGACGCACATTAAAAAGTCAAACAGTGCTGTGGACTCGTAATCCTAATGCAGGAGAAATGGAGATAGGAAACAGAGATGCCTGGGACTCTTTGGCCAGCCAGCCTAGCCTACTTGGTAAAAACCCAATCAGTGAGAGACCCTGGCTCAAAAAGAAAAACCAAAGTGGACAGCAAGTGAAGACCACCACCTGAGGTTGTCCTCTGGCCTGCACGCACACCACACTTACGCCTGCACACATGTGCACACGCAGAAACCCCTCAGGGAGTGCAGAGGTGGGGACGGGAGGCCATGGTAGTAGATGGTTTCACTAGATGAGTTCCGGAGACGGACTCTTCACCACCACCACAGTGGACGGTTGAGCACCGAGTGAACTTAATGCCACCGAAATACACTCTTAAAGAGCCAAGATGGAGGTGAGACAGCTCAGCAGGTAAAAGTGCTTGCCGCCAAACTTGAGAACCTAAGTTCAATACCTGGGATGCACACGGTGGAAGGAGAGGACTTCGCGTGTGTCACACACACACACACACACACACACACACACACACAAGATGGCACGTTACCTTCTTAACAACGACCTTAGAAATCAAGAAATACATTTTAAAAGGCTTCAGGGAGGATGTGGAGCCACCACATTGTGTCCTCTCTCCTAAGGCTGGTGCCCAGCAGCCAGGGCCAGGCCCTACTCTAGGTCCAAGAGCTGCAGAGCTGATAGAGTATAGGATCAGGTCTGGTCCGGTCTTGGAGTCAGGTCAGTTTCCTCCCTGCTTCAAACTCTTCTAGAAGAGAGTGATGTTGCTTGGCTGAGAAAATGGGGTCCAGACAAGCACTTGCTCCTGCAGCTGCTCTGGAGAACGGCTAGCGACTCATATCCCATGTACCCCCTTTCTGTCTCATTGCACAGCAGGGGCTCACAGGAGACACTGGATGGAGGTGGGGTTTCCCAGACAGCTGGACCTCTCTTAATTTGGAGACAGGGTCTCTCTATGTAGCCCTGGCACTCACTATGTAGACGAGGCTGGCCTCTGCCTCCCAAGTGCTAGATTAAAGACATGCACCATTATTATTATTATTATCATCATTATTAATTTATTTATTTTGATTTTTCAAGACAGGGTTTCTCTGTGTGTAGCTCTGGCTGTCCTGGAACTCACTTTGTAGACCAGGCTAGCCTTGAACTCACAGATTCACCTGGCTCTACCTCCCAAATTCTGGGATTAAAGGCATTGGCTTTTTTTTTTTTTTTTTTTTTTTTTTTGAGATAGGGTCTGCCTACGTACTGTGGCTAGCATAGAACCCGCTATGTAGACCAAGCTGTAGACCCTGCTTCCTGAGTGCTGGGATCAAAGGTGTGCACCATCAAGCCAGACCTTGGTGTTTTGTGTTTTGTGGACAGTTTGTGGCTCTCCTGGAACTCACTTTGTGGCGCAGTATGGCCTTCAATTCACACAGAGAGAAAACCTCCCAGAGTGCTGGGATTAAAGGCACGCCTGGCCTTTGTTCCTTTTTAAATCTATTATTATTATTGTATGTGTATGGTGGGGAGGAGATTCATACTGTGGCCCTCATGCGCAGGCAAGAGGACAGCTTGAGGGAGTTAGCTCGCTCTCGCCTACATTTACGTGGGTTCAGGGATCAAAGTCAGGACTGCAAAGCAAGTGCCCTTACTGGCTGAGCTACTTGGCCCTCTCAGGTTTGACCCTTTAATGTCACAAAGAGGCGTGTTCTCATTGTCTCTGTAAACACAGCAGGATAATGACAATCTGACAAGAAATTGCAGGTCACCTGAAGGTTCACACAGTACCACACACACAATTTCAACTGAATTGTCTCAAACTCCACGGCAAACTCGTTTTTTTTTTTTTTTTTTTTTTTTTAATTTTCTTTTTTAGCAAATCCTAGCACATTATTAACAACAACAAAAAATCTGTACATTTGCCATGATACACTTGGAAGGTGAAACAAATAAGATATAAATACAGATATGGATGTAACATGAAAAAGCCCCAAAAAACCCAAAACAAACAACACCCAATCTGGGGGCGCAGGGACCATGCGTGTGAACTATTTTGGTGGCTGATTGTTTTCAGAGCATTTATTTCTTCCAAACATTGTTAGCAGAGTCCTGGTTGGGGGGGTCTACGATGTTCTAATTTGCTGTCTTTTAAAGTGTGAGTTTCCGTAAGGGTGGCAGAGAAAGAAACAGAAGATGTCTGAGACAAACCTGTGGCGTTACCTGCACAGGTGTGGAAAAGCTAGTAGTGAGCCATAGAGAAGGCGAGCCCAGGCCACCTCTGGGCACCAGGTCCACACCGCACACAAGTGTCCAGTGGAGGGAAGGGCAGCTTGCCAGGAAGCGGAAAGTCAGATGAGCAGTCCCCCTGGACACAGGGTAGGGGGTTTCAAGGCCCTGGATAGTCAGATAGATGAGTAGGCAAACAGTTCTGGGTGCTGTGAAGAGTCCTTCAGGGTCTAGGTGCTTTGAACAGAGTCCTTTGGGAGGTGAGGCAAGGCAAGGCAGCTGTAGCTGTCAGGGTTCTGAGAGCGGCGCAGTCGCCCTCCGTGAGGTGGTGGCGGCAGCATGCGAGTCTCCTCAGCATTGTGGGCAGCAGTCTTCAGATGGAGCCCAAGAGACCTGTGAAATGATTGTATTCTCTCTACTCAGGTTGAAGAGGGCATGTGACATTCGAGGCTAGCCCTTTGTGAGGAAAACAGGCAATATTCTGGAACTGTCTGGTTATGGTGGAGGCCATGGTGACCATCTGTGGGGCAGAGAACTCTACAGAAGGGTCTTTCTAACTGCATCAGGCATAAGAGAACTCCTAAGTAACCTGGTCAGCTCGCACAATTCTACAGGGCAGTGGCTACAACACGGAGGGACCCTAGTGGAGGGTGAGAAGGAGTCTCATTAATGAACTCTTAACAGATATGATTTTTCATTTTTTTAACCAAAAGTAAGGTCTGGTCCTGCTATATTTTGATTCTAGGCCAGTCAATAACAGCAAATCCCTTAAAATGCACCCCTGAGTTCTCCAAACAGCAGCAGTGGGGCAGTTACATGTGTGAGCCACTCATCACACACACACACACACACACGCACGCACGCACGCACGCACGCACGCACGCACGCACGCACACGCACACATCATTAGGGGCCTTCATTTTCAGTGTATTTCCAAATACAGCATAGGTCTTTTTGATTGTTTGAGACAGAGTCTCTACATAGCCCCGGCTGTCCTGGAACTGACCAGGCTGGCCTAGAATTCAGAGATCCACCTGCCTTTGCCTCCCAAGTACTGGTGTGTGCCACCAATGGCCAACCCAATCATCTGGAGGGTCAGAGAAGCAGTGCTGGAATCAGGGCTAAGAAGTCAAGTGCCCAACCTCTCCTTTCATCTCTGGCAGTTGAAGTGGGCTCTGCACTGGAAGAGCGCATGCTTTGCTAAAATGAACACCCCCGAGGAGTCTTTTGCTGGGCATGTGGCCCCTATCTATAAACCCCAGTATTTGGGAGGCTAGAGGCAGGAGGATATCAAATTCAAGGCCAGCCTAGGAAAGTTTGCATGATTGCATTAAGAATTGTCATTTGGCTTAAGAATTTTATTCAAAATCTGTTTAGCCAGACTCTACCTTAGTTGCTGCATCAAAAGACCTTTAAGAGGTGAGGCCAGTGACTCCCTGGGAGGTAACACAATGCGAGCCTGTTTCCAATCTTGGCGTTCTGCAGTCACCTTTTATTTAATGCAACCATGAAAACAGCGGTGGCATTGCTGATTCCATTCCCAGGTGCTCCTGTCTCCCCCGAGAAGCCAACCCCACTTGTTTGTCACGAGGGCACATCCAGTGGTTGTCCTTGCCTTGCCCAGACTGCAGTCCCACTTTGACAAGGTCTCTTAAGACAAAACCTAAAGACACACACAGCCTTTCTCAGCGTCAGGTGGAAAACAGGTGGGGGTCTTGTCCCGTCTGACCACACTCTAAGAACAGAAGCATAAAGAACACACAGCAACACCCCAAACCACCCCCAAGTCCATATGGACTGAAAAAATATGCTACTGTGTACCAAGCACTGGCTGGAGAGCTCTGGTTTCTAAGAACTGTGCCCTCCATGGTTTGGTGATGTCAGCAGGCGGTGCAAGACACGTGTAAGTATGGCTCTTCATTTCTCAGTCCTTTTGTTTCTAGGGAGACTGTATAACAGGCCTTGCTTCCGTTACATTCAATACCAGCAAAATTCTACACAAAAGCTGGAAGGGACCAAAATACTGATTGTAATAAATTATGTGCGGCCTCCTCGAATGGACTGGGCAGCTGATAGGGCTTCTCAGAGGTACCACCAATGTGTGTTCTGCACAGACTGGCACAGCCACTAGCTGTGTGTGGACACATCAGAGGAGGAGCTGCTGTTGCTGTTGGTGGTCTGGGCCCTCTTTATGTATAAGTTCAGCAACTTCATCTGCAGAGAGAAAAACGAAGACGAGTGAGCAGGGGGAAATCAGCAGGAAGCAGGCTGGTGCCTGAAGATGGTTGGTACCCAGATGCTCTGGCTGGGTTGCTGTTGACAAGCTCAGGGTCTAGGTACACAAGGAAAACTTAGAGAACAAGTGACCTGAAGGCTGGGCTGCCGGGGCCGCTGAGGAAGGCTCATAGGGGCAGGGCCTGCACAGCACAGGGGTAAAGACCCAGATACCTCCGCACCTGTGCTGCAGCTGCTGCTTCCCCCAGGACCCTGCTACAGACACCCACTGATGCCAGCCACACCTGAGAGTACTGTGGCTGACCCCAGGAAACCTATCATGGCCTTGGTTTTGATTTTCCCCAGCACTGCAAAAAGAAAAAAAGATGAAGTTAAGCTTGGTGTGGTGGCTTATGCCTATGGCAAGATGACAAGTCTGAAGTTGGTCTTGGCCAGAGAGCCAGACCTTATCTCAAAAATCCCAAAACACTAGGGTCAGTGAGTGTTCGAGAAAAGCACTCTTCCCGAGCCTGATGAGCTGAGTTTGATTCTCAGGACTCATATGGTGAAAGGAGGGAACCAAGTGGCAAGTTGTACTCTGATTCCCACATACGTGCCATGTCACATGCAGGGGACACACACACACACACACACACACACACACACACACACACACACACACACACACACACGGTAAAACCTACAAAAACCCCACAAAGCCAAAGCCAACCATGTGGTGCTGGTATAGACACTTCTGTATGCATGCACTGGTGGAATGGCATAGAGACTTCTATATGTATGCACTGGTGGGATCCTGCAGAAGGAGCCCTTCCCATGGTTACTTTGACAACAGTGTCAAGACTGCGATGGAAAGAAGATGTTCCTTCCAACAATGATGCTGCTGGGAGATGGACAGCTATCTGCAACAGAGTCAAGTTTAACCTTACTTCACACCACAGACAAAAATGAACCTAAATGGAGCCAACTAGGCATCCAACAGCAGAGGGATCATAAAGAAGACATGTTTCACACACACAGTGGGGTTTGTTCGGCCATAAAGAACAACAAAGCTGTGTTATCTGCAGGAAAATGGGTGAACTGGAGCTGACCACATCAAGGGAATCAAGCCGGTCTCAGAAGGACAGACACTTTTCTCTCCAGTGTGGTTCCTGGAACTCACACGGGAGTATGACGTCATGGACACACGGCAGGACAGCGAGGCGGAGGCGAAGCTGCCTGGGGTTGGGGGACACAGGGAGAGATAGGACGGAGAAGGGTGGAGTTAAA
The DNA here is from genome assembly GCA_902168425.1 of Peromyscus attwateri. NCBI lineage: Eukaryota > Metazoa > Chordata > Mammalia > Rodentia > Cricetidae > Peromyscus > Peromyscus attwateri. The sequence goes on from CABHPP010123776.1 coordinate 22,207, forward strand.
AAACAGCCCAAGTGAACCACAAAGCTGAACCTGAGAGATCTATGAGCCTAAAATCTGACACTCACGAGGGCTGGACAGAGGCTTCCTGACCGTGGATGTGGTAACGGTTTCTGGAGTGGGACCCCAAAGGTCCAGGAAACAAGAAAAAGAGACAAATTTATTCCTTGGAATTAGAGAGAAGAGACATGCATTAACCACATATATCGGAAAGGGTTGGGTAGTAGTTTTAGGTTAATTCATTTGTAAGACCAACTCCCTTTATGAATGGGGCCTTGATGGTGGTCACTGTAGTTCAGCCACCTCTGAATCCCCACGGAGGCAGAGGAGGAGAAGAGGTGGAAAGCTGTGTGACTACCACTACCATTTTTGTTAACAGTTAAGAAAGCAATCCGAGCCAGGGGTAATGTACTCTTTTAATTCCAGCACTCGGGAGTCAGAGGCAGGTGGATCAGAATTTGAGGCTAGCCTGGTTTACAGAGGTAGTTCCAGGCCAGCCTGGTCTACAGAGTGAGTTTTAGGACAGCCAGGACTTCACAAAGAAACCTTGTCTGTGGGGAAAAAAAAATAACAATCTGATCAGAGTCCTGGCAGGAGGGAGGTGGAAGACAGTGGAGACTGGGTCAGGTATGGCAAATCTCTCTCTCTCTCTCTCTAATCTATCTACCTATCATCTATATCTATCTATCTATCTATCTATCTATCTATCTATCTATCTATCTATCTACCTACCTACCTACCTACCTACCTACCTGTGTTCTCATGTAACTCAGGCTAGCCTTTAACTCCATCCACCCCCCCCTCCCCCCCCCACTCCCCCCTCCCTCCCTCCATCCATCCGTCCATCCACCCACCCACCCACCCATCCATCCGTCCGTCCGTCCGTCCATCCGTCCGTCCGTCCGTCCGTCCGTCCATCCATCCAGACTCTCACGTAACTCAGGCTAGCCTTTAACCATGTAGCTGAAGATGATCTTGAATTTCTGATCCTTCTGCCTCCACCTGAGCACTGGGATTACAGGTGAAAAGCACCAAACCCGGTTTACGCAGCATGGGGGTGGAACCCAGGGCTTTGTGCACGATAGGCAAGCACTCCCCAGCCTCATGCTAACTCCCCCACTTGCTTCTCTTGCCTCTTTCCATCGGTCTTCAGAGTATGCCTTCTGGACTAGGCGGTTCTCAACTACAGATAGATAGCTTTGCTCTCAGGGGACACCTGACCATATGTAGAGCCGTTACAGTTAAAGGGAGAGTTACTGACAGGGAGATAGTGGCTGGGGTTGTGGGCCATCAAACTTCTGACACTGTACAGGTGAGCTTCCACAAGCAAGTGGCCCCCAGGGTCGATGAGGAAAGAGGCCTGGCTAGGATGCCTTTCAGGGACAAAGCGGCAGCTGAACTGCAAGGAAGCACTGCCCTACAGAGTTCTTCTCAGACAGGGAGCAGGGCCCTCTTAGGAGTGTGCACCCTCAGGCAGGCTCGAGGGAATGACCATTCGTGCCCTTTAGGGAATCCTGTCTTGTGGCAGGGCATAGAGCTGCCCGACTTCTGGGGAAGTGAGGCACTGGTTCTGGTGCTCCCCAGCTGTGTCAAAACAGCAGCCCAACTTGAAACACACCTCACTAGAAAATTCCTCTCACACAGAGTAGGGCCCCGTGCCCCTGGATTCTGCTCTCCATTGGCATGCCAAGCATATGGAACAGTGCCCGAGGTGCAGCAGGCCCAGGGTGAGGATGCCAATCCTACTGATGCCCACAAGGCACTCAACTCAGTCCAGCAATTTGTTCAAGGATGAGGTAATCTTAAAGAATGTATTGTTGTGTGTGTGCATATGTGCATGCCACAGAATGCACGTGGAGGCTGGATCTCTCCTTCCGCCTTTATGTGGGTTCCAGGGATCAAACACAGGCTGTCAGGCTTCACGGCAAGCACTTTTATCCACTGCACCAACTTGCCCACCCTGAGGTAAATTTCTTTAGTGATTCCATGGGGGATGGGGGCAACTTGGCTCCTGAGCAAGGTTGTCTTCCTTCAGAAGGTTGTCTTTTCAAAACCAGTTAGAATGGCCTATGGTGTGTCATTCAGAACCACCTTCCCATGGCTTAACTACACAGCCAGTCATTTTTACCTTAGGGAAAATGACTTCTGAGAAGTCAGACAGCTAAACACACCCAGTGAAAAGAGCTGCCACCCAGGGGCTCACGGCGAGCTGGCGGCCCAGGTGCGGGCAACAGCAGGTAACACTATACATACCTTGCTCCCTGTGAGCTGTGCGAGGTGAGGTTTCAGGTCTTCTCCGATTACGGAATAGATTGCCACTAAGCAAAACACGCTGGCCTTCCGCACACTGCTCTCGGTGTTGTCGTAACCCTGGAGTCGAAGGGGAGCGCAGAGCGGAAGTCAGGTCAAAGCTGGGCCTCCCGGGCAGCGCTGCCACAGACGCCCTCGGAGCGCAACCCCGGCCTTGTCAGTAACCACCACACACATCTCAGACCTGCAGGAGGGTCAAAAGTGACTGGCCCCCCGAGTGGCATGCAGGGGCAGGAGGACGTGGGTGCCGGGGGCTGCTTTGTTACAAGGTGCTGGCACCCCAGAGGGCAAGAGGGAGGAGGAATGGAGAGAAAAGCCCCGGGGAGCTGTGGAGAAACAAACACCTCATCCAGGCTCCTCGGTGGTGGAGCAAACTGCCTGAGCGGAAATGGCTTAAAAGAAAAGAGAGGGCCGGGGGGACAGTTCAGCAGGTGAAGGCATGTTCTGCCAAGCTTGATACCCAGGACTCACAGGGTGAAAGGAGAAAACGGAGTCCCCTCAAACTGTTCTCTGACCAGCATGTGCACGCACACACTGCACACACACACGTGTGCGCGCACACTTAAAAAAAAATACAACCAGCTATTCCTAAAAGCAAGATTTCTCTACAGTGCAGGGACTGCAGGGCCCCCCTGTGCCCGTCATGTCCCAGCTAAAATGAGGGCCGTGTGCTCTGCTACAGACAGCCCTGGCGACTGCACCGCCTCCATCTTGGATAGTCCAGTCTTCAACAGTAAGTCCAAACAAACCCTTATAAACGGCAAACAGCAGCATGTATGAAATGGGAAGCTAGTTTCTCTACCTCTCTTCACTGATGCCTGCTCTGTGTCCTGACACAGCACAGGACACTGTCACTTGCAGCTGCTATGTGGCCCCCCATGTCTCATAGAAGGCAGGAGAGCCCCACCAAGCACAGACACAGGACGGCAAAGTATGTATGATGTATACTCTATCACCCGTTTGGCCTAGGGCTGGGCCACAGGAGTCTGCAACAGGCGTTTGTTGAAGCAATGAACAGCACATGTTTACACTAAACAGGAGGCTCATTCCTTGAACCACAGGGGCTGATTTGGGCCGTCAGTTATCTTCTGCTGCACACAGGAGCAGGTGGGCTAAGAAGATATGTTTGTGCAAGCCTGGGCCTGTCAACATCCTGTCACAGGGGTAAGAGAAGGGCCCACGAGTGACCCCTCATCCAGTGGTTAACGGTTGCTGGGGAAGGGACAGTTTCTTCAGTGGTGCAGCATTTCCTGTGGATAACCCCTCACCCACACTCCCGTAAGCCACCCTTATGAAACGCACCAGGTTGTCAAGGACTATACCTAGATCTCTAGACTAGCCACCCGTGGCCGTGTGTTCTTGGGGTCCTCTGCCTCTTTAACAAAGGACACCGGTGGACTATGACTAAAAGGACTTGGCTAGATCTTAATTATTAAAACGAGCATCAGCTAGAGAATATTCTCTGGTATAGAACCTGAGCTTTTCAAATCAAACAACCAGCAACAAGTAAATAAGTAAAGCCATGAAAGCGGAGGAGGGAAGGGAAGGGATCCCCAGGAGAGGGACGGAGACGGCAGTGGGGGATGGACATGACAGAACGCACAGAAGGGAAAGGCCACGAAGAAACTCGTTATTAATAACACGCTAACAAAACACTTTAAACAGAAGAGTCGCAGGTCCCAAGGACAGGGTCGTCACTTGTGGCTTCCAGTCTGTCCCCCTTGGTGTCGAGCAGCCCGCGTCGGGCCTCAACAGCAGCGTACCTGGAGCAGGCCTGGGATGATGTCGACAAGGAGCTGCAGCAAGGACTCCTTGGTGATCCTCTCTACCACTTTCGTCTGCATCTTGATGGCGGCCAGGTTGATGGGGTAGTCGGCCGTCTGGATGATTGGGCACAGCACTTTGATGCACTGCTCTGGGTGGATGGAGCTGGCTAGCGTGGATGCAGCTTCCTCAGCAGCTCTTACCACCTGAAAGAGGACCACAGAGTTGAGTGGTGCCTGCCTCAAGAGTTTTGAAAAAGTCCAGTACCACTCCTCCCTGGCTCCAGGAGCCAGATACAATGACCCACTTCCTCCAAAACTGCTAAGGAAAATTAAAAGCAACATATGGGACCAGGAAGTACAGGCCTGGGGGTTGGGGCCAAAACTTGGGCAGAGTGGTCTCCACGTGTATCCCCTGCTCACAGTAGCAGTAGCTGTACCTGTATTTACAGTTGCACTCACCACCTTGAGATCTCCTTAGTAACATGGCTTCTCAGCCTTCCCCAGGATGCTGTCTTACCACAGTAGTAAAGAATCTCTGCCCTGGAAGATTAGGACCTGAAAGTAAAACACTTTCCAAGGGTCAACAGGACCCTTTGACACAAAGCTTGGAGAAAATCAGTGTCTTCTATACTGATGTCCTCTGGGAGGGGCTGGCTCTAGGAGAAGGCCTTGTTTTCCTAGGGAATCTCTTGTGGGAAGCTGGTGTCCAGGAATCTGTGCCCATGACACTCTTTACCTTGTATCTTTAATTTTTAATTAACTAATTAATTATATCCATCATTCTATTCAAGAAAAAGTCAGATTGGGCTTTAACTCATTATATAGCTGGGGATGACCTTGAACTTCTGATCTTCCTGCCTCTACCTCCCAAGTGCTGGGATTACACGTATGCACCATCAGCCCAGTTTATGCCGTTTTGGAGATGGAGCCCAGGACCGCATTGAGGCAAACATTCCAACTGAGTGAACCACATTCTCAGCTCCCTCCTTGCACTTTTTAGGAAATGCACAAAATGACTGCCACATGGCTGAAGGAGCAGCTCTGGTCTCTGGAGCCACAGAAGATCCTCCTTTATGAAGAGGAAGGAGGAATGATGAGGCTGTGGTGGAAAGAACTGGAAAGCACTTACTGTGCTGCATGGAATCGCACCTCAGTCACACCCCTGGTAAGAACTAGTATTTTACTTCCTCATCTGTAAAATGGGGACATCTCACAACAAGGAAGGGCAACGGCAAAGATACAACAGACCTTCATGCGCACCTTAGGTAAATGGTATGAACAAAGACAGCAGGCCACACACACACACCGGCAAGCACTTTCCCATGGAGTACGATGAGAATCTACGGCTCTCCCCTGAGCCCAGCCCTGAACTGCACAGTCACCCACAACTTTCCTCTCTGCAGCTAATTCTTCAGTCCAATCTTCACACAATAACAAGGCAAGCCAACAACCCAAAGCGTTGGTCATCCTCACCCTTGCAATAAAATGTTTATACATATTTGTCATTGCCCCTGTTGGGAGCGGGCATGGACTCACTATGTATGCATAGGAAGGTCACAGGACAACTCAGGTCAGTAGGCCCTTTTACCTGCTGGACTATCCGGCCAACCATGATTGATTATTTGTTTGTTTGAGACAGAGTCTCTCTATGTAGCCTGTCCTGGAACTCCCTCTGTAGACCAGGCTGGCCTCGAACTCACAGAGATCCACCTGCCTCTGCCTCCCAAGTGCAGGGATTAAAAGTGTGCGCCACCCTACCCAGTTGAGAAATCTATAGCCTTTTAAAATATATTTTAAAAGTTACTTTTACTTATGCACATGTCTGTGTGGTTATGTTCACATGAATGCCCACAGAGGCCAGAGCTGTCTGATGCACAGTCCTTTGCAAGGGCAGGAAGTACTCTTAGCCTCTGAGCATCTCTCCAGCCCATCCTGCTGCCTTTCTTTTCAGCTCAGAAGTTCTGTCCACTCTTGCTGGCCCACCATCCTTACAAGTGGCTGGCCCTGAAAACAGCATTTGAACCACCTGGGAAGTCACACGGTAGACCAGGGTGAGGTAGCTGTGCGCAGACAGGCCACTTGGGCCAGGCCAGATCTGGGCTCTGAGGCCACACATACAGATTTTGGTCACTCTGGGGCCTTGAACTAGATGCTACCGACCACCTGATCCCCACAATCCCCTCTGTAGAAGGGGCAGGGCCAGACCTCTGGGCGCTCCATCAATGGTTGGATTTTCGCCTTCTCTGCAAACAGTGCTCTGTTAGGAGCGTGTCTGATCAGTCCCTGGGTAGGTGCCGCTCCACAGAGCTGTCAAGGGAAATCCTTCTGAGTCACCATAGTCACAGCCATGGCTACTTCATTTAATACATTCAGGACTGGCCATGTTAGTGGTGGGATTTTCATCATTATAAAAATGCTCAGGTCGGGTGGGGGGCAGCCAGTTAGTAAAGTGCACGTTGTGAAAGCATGAGGACCCGAGTGTGACTCCCAGCACCCACGTAAAACAGTCAGGTAAGGTGGCACACGCTTGTAATCTCGGTGCTGGGAGTCACAGGGACTGCTGGGGTTGTTGTGACAAGCCTCGCTGAACCGGGGAGCTCTATGCCAGTGAGATCTTGTCTCAAAGGAAAGGATAGATGGCATCTGAGGAACGACCCTTGAAGCTGACCTCTAGTGTCCATACACACACACACACACACAAACACACACACCAATCTCATTGGCAATGCACAAAATGGCTCATGACCCTTAGAGTGGTCTGCTTCCGGGATCTTTTTTTTTTCTTCTTCTTTATGCTTTTTATGGCTCTAATGGGCTAAGTCACTCTCTTGTCCCCAGTTCTCTGTGTAGGAACATGTCCCTGCTCAAGAAGGACCTTCCTCTCTGAATTTTCTTGGTGGCTGTTGTACTCCTCGTTGTGGACTTGGAAGTCCGTGGCTGCTCATTCTCACATCCTTCCTGTCAGGCTGTGTCTTTCACCCAGGCCTGACCAGTTGCTTCCTAGGTGTGGGAACTGAGCGCCAGGATCCAGTCTGGTAGGAGAGAGCTGTCTGTGCCTTCACGGTGCAGGGAAGTGTAAGGGTGGTTGGTTCAGAGGGGCCGTGTCAGGATGTGAAAGCCCAGAGACAAGCTCCTGAGGCTCTCTTCTGGTGTGGCAGGGTGGGGTTAGGAGGAGGCTGATAAGGGATGGGAAGTGGCAAAGATATTCTCGGGTGTTCTGAAAGCTGTGCGGCCCCTTGTTCCAGAAAGGCCGGCAGAGGGGGTGAGTGGTGTGGTAGATAGGCCTTAGCTGTCAAGATACTTATTCAGTCAAGAGTCTCAACTGTCTCAAACTCTATGTTGGGATTAAAAACTCCCTACGTTCAGCTGTGTGAAACATGCCATAGCTGGAATCCAGGTGTAGTAACCTGGCGTCTGTTAGTTAATACTGGGAACCTGACAGGTCTAGAAACAACTAGGATATAAATCTCTGGGCACATCTGTGAGTCTGTGAGTTCTAGGCTGGGTTAACTGAGACAGGAACACCCACTCTAAATGTGGGCAGCACCATCCACTGTCCTGGGGTCCTGGACTGAATAAAGAGGAGGAAGTGAGCTGAGCCAGCGTTCACCTGTTTGATTTCTGACAGCAGATGTGGTGTGACCCACTCCCTCACACTCCTGCCGCCATGCCGTCCCTGCCATGACTGACTGCATCCCGCAAACTGTGAGCTGAGCTAAGTCCTTCCTCCCTTAAGGTGTTTTTCTCTCAGAACTACAAGAAAAGCAACCAACACACATCTAAAAAACTGATCTGGAGCTACTAGGTGCTAGAGAGCAGAGCTCAGGCCTCCTCCTGTCTCCCTACTGTCCAAATACCAAAGGACATGTGCCACATCCAGCGCCCTGAGTGGGAAACAAGGTCCAGGGCTAGATCAAGACAGGGTTACCCTTTCCCCAGACCTCTGAAATATCAACCTGGGACGGGGCTGGGTCTTCAGTGAGGTCTGGCTCCGTCCTGGCCAGCGGCTGCCCCACCCCCTGTGCACTCCTGTCTGTCCCTTATGTCCCTTACCCAACTGGGCAAGTCATCTTTTAAGACTCATGACTCAGTAGAAGCCAGCGAGGCTGTGCAATCTTCTTGCAGACATGTCTCTCCTATTAGACAAAGGGCTCCCGAAGGCAAGATCCCTTCTCTGCCATCTCTCTGCACTCCAGGCTGGGTACAAAGTCCAGTGTGCACAGAGCAGTCAGTATGTCTGCCATAGTCATCTCTCTGTGCTATCATGTTTTTCTCCTCATAGTATACAAGTCAGCTCAGGTGCAGTCACCTCTGACTGTGTTTACATTTTCCAATGGAGGAACCAGCCCAGAACACGTGAAGCAAGCAGGACACAAGCCTGTTTTCAATGGCTGTAAGAAAATAAGTCACAGAACCTCCGAGCAGTGGACTGGTGAGATGCCTCAAGTGGTTAAAAGAGCCTGCTGCTGAGAATAATGCCCTGAATCCAACCCCGCGGACCTACATGGTAGAAGGCGAGAAATGACTCCTGAATGCTGTCCTTCGATCTCTACTACAGGTGCATCATGGCACACATGCTACCACACATCACATATACATACAATACACACACACACACACACACACACACACACACACACACACACACCACTGATGCGTGGCAGGTAGAACTGAAGATCTCACCAGGAGCAAAGAGCAGGACAAACATAGACTTGAAGATAGAGCAAAAGTCAGGTCCCAGCCAGTCAGTCCCAGGAGAAGCCAGCCAACCCCCTCTGGTGCCTCACGGTGAGAAGACCATCTCTCATGCTATTGCTATACAGGTTCAAGGGACTGCTGTCCAGTGACTGCTGGGAAAACACCCTTCCAGGTCTGAAGTGAGCCCAGCCCCAACGGTGTCCCCCTGGGACATGCAGGGATTCTATAGGTGTGGGCATGAAGTACTTCAACAAGCACATTGACGTGCATGCACTGAGCTTCTGAGAACAGTCTGCAAATACACTGCTAGGGACTGCACATCAGGATGAGCAGCTGAAGACCTCTCTTTCCCCCAGGGTGAGAGAAAGTTCCCCAAGACAGACACCGGTTTTGGCAGGGAAGGTAGTGTTCTGACTTCCCTCCATATGCCAAAGCCTGGCTTTGGCAGGCTGCCTGTATCAGGGTGAACTTTAGGTTCTGCCCTATGTTCTCTGTAACATAAGAAGTGAGATTATAATGTAAGCAAATAGAGAACAAAAGTAAACACAAGTAACAGAAGGAAAGGAAGCAACATGCTCAACAGACAAGGTGGCTGCCAGTACAGCTGAGGGGGTTTTAAAAAGTGTGTGTGTGTGTGTGTGTGTGTGTGTGTGTGTGTGTGTGT
>CABHPP010123777.1:7234-21768 GCA_902168425.1 Peromyscus attwateri
TTTAAAAAAAAAAAAAAGAAAAATAAAGTCTTTAAAGAGACAGTAAAGGTAATATAAAATATAAGCCACGTAAAGATGGATATCACACAGAGAATCTGCATTGTGTTGTCTTTGGGATTCTTAACTGCAGAGAGACATTTGATTGTAAAGGAAGCTGAGTTAAACCAATATGTATATTTTAAAGATACCTTGACTTCAAAATTTGGATGTAAAGATATGTTGCTTTGGAAAGGAAGCTCTGATTTTGTTTCCACAGAAAGCCAGAGGTTATGGATTTGTTCCAGATTAAGATACATCAGGTTTGACCAGCCAAGACCACCTGAAAGGTCTCCGATGACACCATGGCTCAGATGATCCAACATCCAGAACCGTTTCAAGGCAACTGGCTCAGACGATACACCCTCACGGACTACTCCATGATCCTAAAATTTTCTTTGTGTCCCCATAAGATACAGCACCCCCCTCCAGCAGGAAGTAGTAAGAGAAGCTACGCCCAAATTCCCAAATTATATGTAATTTACTTTAAGGTTAAAACCTTCCTTTTTTGAAAAAAAAAAAAGGGGGAAGTGCTGTGGGATGTTCTGTATGGCAAATGTGTTGCTAATAAAACACTGATTGGCCAGTGGCTAGGCAGGAAGTATAGGCGGGACTAACAGAGAGAATTAAAAGAACAGGAAGGCAGAAGGAGTCACTGCCTGCCAGCCGCCACCAGGACAAGCAGCATGTAAAGATGCCGGTAAGCCACGAGCCATGTGGCAAGGTATAGATTTATAGAAATGGATTAATTTAAGATATAAGGACAGTTAGCAAGAAGCCTGCCATGGCCATACAGTTTGTAAGCAATATAAGTCTCTGTGTTTACCTGGTTGGGTCTGAGCGGCTGTGTGACTGGCAGGTGAAAGAGATTTATCCTGACCGTGGGCCAGGCAGAAAAACTCTAGCTACAGATGGGGGACATTCAACCTTTCCTTTGGGTTGGTATTTCAGATAGGGTCTCATGTGGCTAAGGCTGGTGACGACTTGCTATGTAGCAGAGGATGACTTCCTGTTCCTCCTGCCCCCATTCCCCCAGTGCTGAGATTACAGATGTGAGCCATCATGCCTGACTCTCAAGCCTTTCCTAATACAACAAAGAAACAAGGCAGGGAGCCAGACTTGTTCAGGCTTAATTATATATTCGTCAAGAATATGGTTCAGTTAGTGGTTTCCTTTAAAATGCTGTCTGTTAAGGAGGAACTGAAATCATTTCTAAACAAGTGAAATGTACTCAACAGTCTCTGTAGTTTGGCTTTTGCATTAAAAAGCTAATATCCACAACTTCTGTCTTTGCATACTAACTAGTCTGTCTTTGCATGCAACCAAAATACAGCCGTAAAAATAATAAAGACAATTTCAATTTTAAAGAAAAAATGAAAAAACTAAACACTATACTTTCCTTGCCAAAAGCTGTAATGAAAGTAACATTTGAGCAGGAGTTGGGATGCCTGAATTTGAATCTTATTGGGTTCTGTCTTTCTAAGTGAGTTTCATCAGTAACACATAAGAACACTGGAACTCAGAAACAGACAAACAGAAGTCATCATCTACTCTTAACTCCACGCCCCTTCAAGGGGCAACCTCCAGAAAGCACATAGTTAGTGGTGGTCTGAGAAAATGGTCCCCCCAGGTTCAGATGTTTGAATGCTTGGTTCCTAGCTGGTGGACTGCTGGGAAGGATTAGGAGGTTTGCTCTCCTTGGAGTAGGTATGTTCTTGTTGGAGGAGGTATATTGCTGGGGGTGGGTTTTGAGGTTTCAAAGCCCATGCCAGGTCCAGTGTGTCTGTCTGTCTGTCTCTCCTCTTCCTCCCTCCCTCTCTCTCTGCCCGTGAATCAGCATGTAAAGCTCTAAGCTACTTCTCCCTGTAGGCCTGCCTGTGTGCAAGCTCCCTGGCATGATTAATGGATTAAACCTGTGAAACTGTAAACAAGCCCCCAGTTAAGTGGTGTCTCTTCACAGCAACAGAACAGTGACTAAGATACACATCCTTCACCAATTCCCCTGCCAACTCCATCCCAAGTAGATAGCAAATAAACTTTAGGGGAAAGTCAAAGGAGATTATTAAGCTAGTACTATTATTAATCTCCCTATCATTTATTAATAAGGCAAATAGTGTTTTTTTTTTTTTACACACTTGAAGAGGTGCAAGGTTAGGAAATTTATATCACTTGCTGATAATTAAAAAGATGAGGGGCTGGTGAGATGGCTCAGCCAGTGAAAGAGCTAGCTAGCCCCAGACCCATGGATAAGAGAGGACTGGGCATGAGGATGCACATCCACACACTCACTCACACATGCACACACATACACATAAATATAAGTAAAAATAACTTCTAAAATATTTCCTACACACAATGGAGACTGGTTTTTCACCTGGAAGGGAAGAGTTTGCAGAAATGAAGGCGGCCGGGACTGTGGGTACGGTTGACCAGGAGGAAATGAAAGGAGCTGGGTTTGGAATAAGTCAGCTAGAGGTGGCAAGTAGGCTACAAGGAGACAAGACTAACGTCAGGACAGAGGTCTGGTCCCAAAATAAGCTGGATAATTTATAGGCATATAAATAATACTTAAGACCACAAAATTCAACCCCTAGAACTGAAAGGCGGCTTTGATACAGTGTCCACCAACCCTTCACTGAGGGTGGCAAACCAAGTTCAAAGAAAGGCATTGATGCTGGTGGGGAGCTAACTGATGCAGCCACTATGGAAAGCAGTATGCACGTTCCTCCAAAAGCTACAGCTAGAGCCACCATATGACTCAGCTTTTCCTGGGCAGATACTGGAAGGACTCTACTACAGAGTCCTGGGGGAGATACTTGCTCACCCATGTTCACTGCTGCTCTATCCACAATAGCTAGGACCTGCAATCAGCTCAGGTGTCTATCAGCTGATACATATGTGATACATATACACAATGGAGTTTTATTCGGCCGTAAAGACGAATGTTATGAATGTGCAGTTAAATGGATGAAAATGAAAAAAATATATTAAATGATGCAACCAGGCACAGAAAACCAAATTCTACATATTCTTTTTCACATGTGGATTCTAGCTTCGAATCTCTAATTTTTTATGTTCAACTTGGAGTATCTGTAGAAAGGGGCCATTGGGAGGCAGGAGCCTTGAATGAGGGGTTTAGAAAACAGGTAACGTGAAAGCAGAGAGTGAGAATACTGGTTATGGAAAAGTTTAAACAGGGAGGGGGTGGGAAGAACCAAAATGAAGGGTATATGAAAAAGCTATATGGAAACTTACTATCTTGTAGACAAATTTAAAAATGCACTTACTAAAAGAGAGAGAGTTTAAAGGGAGATTTTCTGCATGGCTGGAAAAAGCTGTCCCAGAAGCCAAGAGTTATTACAAAAACCCTAGTGCCAGGTATGGGATACCTCCTTAAAACAGTTGGACAGAAAGACTCCCGAGGCCCCAAAAAATATAGACGCCCTTGCCATCCCTTTTAGTTGCCCACCAGGACTGAAGCAAGATCCTATTGCTGAAGACACCAGGTACCCTAGATACAAGATACACACAAATCTAGCAGGAACTGAGCTGGAAGAGTCCTCTCTGCTAGGCAGCTTTCATAGTCCTAGAAGGGACTATGTGCATGGCTACTGGGGGAGAAAAGGCATCCGTTTTCTTATCCAGCCATGACTCTTACAATCTACTAGACCAACCTGCCAAGAGGGATGTGCCCACTTGTGCATAGCGGCACCACTGTTGTAACGGGGTAACTAGCTGCCCTCTGGTTGGATCTGAGACCCACTCCACAGGAGGAAATCCACGTTGTATTGTAAACCTGGTCAAAAACTCATGGCAAGGGAAATCATGGGGGATGGGGTACTGAATACTACTGTAACAAATGAACATAGCATCAAGCTGCCTTCTAAATACTTACGTTGATACTCATAAACATTATGCCTTAATCAGAGAAGTCTCTCTTTCCAGTGAACAATAGTGAGGTAGAGACTCATGATGAGAGTAACTGACTGATGATGCTGAGCTCTTAGCAAGGTTATTACTATATTACTCTCTCAAAGGCTCAGGGAACACTGCAGAAGAAAGGGAGGAGAAAAGGGAAGAGCTGGAAGGTACAGAGGCTGTGCAGTGTCATCTCTCCTGGGCAAGACACGGTCACAGCAACCATGAACTCACACGCAGCGATGGATGCCTGCACTGGCTCTGGATGAGAATGGCCCATCCACAGTCAAACAGGGATGAAGTGCAGGGGGCCCCAGCCTTCACTGTCGAGCTATTTGCTACTGATAGACGCAGGGAGCAGAGAACTACCGCCTTCACGTGCGTACCTGCTGACAACCCACCAGGTCCTACGGACAGCTCCAACCCAACAGTCACAAAAATGGCACTGGTTAAATTAAATGGGTCACAAAACAAAAACCAAGTCAGGGAAAGGGAATGGCAGTGACAAGGGGGAGGTGATAGGAAAGAGAGTTGACAGAGGGAATGAGTACAGAGAAATCAGGATATATTACATACGTGTTTGAAACTGCCAAATAACAAAATCAATTTTAAAACACTGTTTATTATTTATGTGTGTGAATGTTTTGCCTGTATCTATATACCATGTGCTTTTTTGATGCCTGTGGAGTCCAGAAGAGGACATCAGATCCCCAGGAAGTGGAGTTATAGATGGTATGAGCTGTCACATGGGTGCTGGAAATTAAAGCTGGGTCCTTCCTATAGAAGAGTAGCCAGTGCTCTTACCTGCTAAGCCATCTCCCAGCCCCACAAAGTTAATAATTGTTTTAAAGTAGTGGCATACCTACGGTTGGATACTCACAACTGTAACAGAACTGGTGGTTTTTATCCCTGACTTTCTTGAGAGCATTACCTGATCAAGTTCAATAAACAAATTGCTGTTCTTAGATGCAAGGAAGAGGAAGTTCAACTCTAAATATTACGCATTGAATATGGAGCCATTTCCTGTTTCTTTAAAATGTTAGCTAGAGACATCAAAATATATTTACCACACTGCAGGTACTCCATAAGTTTCATAAATGAACATATTTACAACTGAATGAACCATTCAATACTTTGCTGTGACACTATTTGAGTATCTAAACCTCATCTGTCACTGTACTTATATTTAATTCAATATTTTTACTTACCTGATATTTAGGCCAATAAAATTTGTCCATGTGAAAATATAATCTCCACCAAAGACCATTCCAATATAAGTTATTAATATATTCTAAAAAGAAAATAGTGATATATTGTTACATAAGTCTAACTGAGGTTTTGAAATGTCCATGTGAGTCAAGTACAAAATGTATAAGCACACAGTACCAACACAGGCCTACCATCCGTGTGTAGCAAGAGCAGGAATAAGGAGGGATCTCTAACATGAGCCTTTCCCCGGTCTGTATCTCCCAAAGATAAACACTCACCTACATGAAGAATACCACACATCCTCAAACTTGCTCTGTCTCTTGGTGTGGCCAACATGATTTTTTTTCTCCCACTAGGCTAACTGTTGACTTGTGAGGGGAGAGTAAAGAAGGTCGCTTAACTACAAGCATTTTCCTTCTTTTAAAACTGAAAGAGAAGATGGAGACTTGACCAACACAGAATGTCTTTTGAGGACTTTTCCTGGATATCTTAAATTAAAAAAAAAAAAACAAGAAGTAGGGCCAGGCATGGTGGCGCACACCTTTAATCCCAGCACTCAAGAGGCAGAGGCAGAAGGATCTCTGTGAGTTTGAAGCCATCCTGGTCTACATAAGGAGCTCCAGGAGAGACAGGACTACATAGAGAGACCCTGTCTCAAAAAGCAAAATAAAACAAAAAATATAAGAAGTCATTTCAAAGTATTATACTTAAAATCACTTCTAGTAGACCAGTGAAATGGCTCAGCAGCTTACTTATGACCTAAGTCCACTCCTTAGAACCCAAATGGTAGGAGGACAGAACTGACTTCCCAAAAGTTGTCCTCTGATCCCCAGAGGTGCCCTATGATATGTGTGTGTGCATGTACGTGTACACACACACATAACATTTTAAAAATCAGTTCTACTTAATAGTATCGGTTGATAAAGACACCATGCACTTTGGACATGGGACTTGGAGGATCTGAGCTGGATCCAATTTGAAAGTCTTCCCACAATACCAGCAGGTGATAGGCAAGCTTTTAAGGGAGGGAAGCAAACAATAATCCTACCCAGTTGTGACACATATGAACCACAATGACCAGCATGGCAAGATCTCAGAGGTGCAAGAGTGGCACTCAAATCTTCGCAGTAACCAACAGCTGTCTAATTGGACTTAAGGCCCACTCAATAGGAGGGAAATCTCATTCCCCCACCCCAGACAAAGAACTAAAGGCAATAGTATTCCCCAGGGATGAATCCCCCAATTTGTTATCCAATACCAAGTGGTCAGCCCTGGGATCCTACACATATAAGTAACATTAGAAGGACTGATAAAGTTGTATTTATGTATTTATTTATATGTGAGACAGTGTACGTGTGTGTGTGTGTGTGTGTGTGTGTGTGTGTGTGTGTGTGTGTGAGAGAGAGAGAGAGAGAGAGAGAGAGAGAGAGAGAGAGAGATGTGTGTAAAACAATAACAAAGGAAAAAAGGCCATTAGTCTTTTAGTTTGAGAGGATGCAAGGTGGAAGGAAGGGGTCTAGAGAAGAAAAGGAAGGGGGGAATGATATAATTATACTTTAATTTCAAAACAATTAAAAATAAAAGGCAAAAAATTTTTTTTAATTCCCTTCTCTGACTCCCAAGTACAAATATATTCTGAGTCCTTAATTATCCTCACACTACAAAAGCAGAGTACAGCTTCCTAAAGCTTCAACCATTTGGTGCCTCCCCAGTTTCTCTCCTTCCTTTCACATAGTAAGTCAATCCCTGTTTCCTGAGCTCCACCCCTTCCTGGCTAGTAAACTGCCACGAGCCGGGAATGCACATTGTTAGTATATAGACTCTCCTAGATAAGCCTGGGAGACAAAACTGAGGCTGTGTTCAAGGCTAGGATTGGGGAGTGCAGCTCAGTGGGACAGCACTTCCCTGGCATGTGCAGACCCCTGGGTTTGATCCCCAGCATGGGGGCGGGCACAAAACATATTAAACCAATCTTGAAAATTGTCTTTATAATGAAATGCCCTTTGGGAAGCACTTAGAACTGATCACGTCAAACTCTGACTCCATGATGGGGAGCTCCTGATGTTCAGGAGTTTTAACCCTGCAGTTTCTCATAAGGTCAATGCCCATTCCACTGGGGTACAGAGAAATCTCTAAAGCTAGCCAAGACTTTCCTTCTGCATTCCCTTCCCTCACTGCTGACTGACAAGCATGGCAACTGCCTTCCTTTTCCAAAATGATCACAGATCACCTCTCGTGGTCTAGCCGTTTTCAGAAAGCAAACCCACTCTGCTGATTGCTGAGGAATCTGAGCATCGGGGCATTCCTAAACCTGAAGAACTAGAATCACTAAGTCTGATAAAAGAGGCCCCAGGTTTTGATGAGCATTCACTCAATGTTCAAGTACACTTAGCTTTTCTGCCTGAAGACAAATGATTCTTCCTCAAGTAAAATGGAACAGGAGGAAAGACATCACGGGAAATGTCAGGCCATGTGAGGGTTGGCTCAGACAGGAGACTCCCCTTGATCAGCTTCTGGCAGGCTTCACCTCACAAAGAAAGGCAGCGCTTGGAGCACAACCACTCTCACTGGGGGCTGAAGGGATGGGGCTATCACTCTGTCAGGAAGCAGTCGACTTTACTTCTCTTTCTTCTTCCACAGTAACTAATGGCTTTGACTTTTCCCACACTCCTTCAAGTAGAGGCCATGCCCTTCCTAAGTTCTTATAAACTAGTTTAGAAATGACCACCACAGGGTGCCAAGCCAGTAAGCTGGCGCACAGGAAGAAGGCTGTGAGACTTAAGGTTACTGACAGAGTCTTTTAAATTTTATTTGACTATTATTGTTGTGTATATGATAGGAGAGTGACACACGTGCAGTTAGACAATTCTGTGGAATCAGTTCTCTCTTTCCACTTTGACATGAATTCTAAGAATCAAACTCAGGTCATCAGGCTTAGACAGCAAGTGATATTACCTGTTGAGCCATCTTGTTGGCCCCATAGCCAAATTTTAATTTAAAAAAATTTCAACAGTTTTTGCTTATTTATTTTGGGAAGGACTTACCCCACAGCATGTAAATAGAGGTCAGAGGACAACTTGCTAGGCCAATCCTTGCCTTCCACCATGTGGGTTCTAGAAACTGTTGTCAGGTTTGGCATCAAGCATCTTTACCAACTGGGCCATCTCACTGGCCCCCAGATATTTAAATTAGAGGAACATTTTTAAATAAAAAGAAGCAGTATTGTTATCTCATCTCACCTTAATGCAGCCAACTATTGTTGTGGTAAGAGCGGAATTATACTGAGTGCAGAGTACTGTAGCATACATCAAGATAAACCTAGGGCAGAGAAGAAAAGGGTCTGTTACAGGCTAGAGCTTACTTTCCCACAATCCTTCACCAAGAGAAACAACCAGTGCCCGTCATGCAGGCTCTGAGCAACTGAGAGCTCTCCGTGCCTCTCCATAACTTCAGATCTTAGAAACTGAACTCAAGAGAAACACATGTCTATTTTCTGACCAGGTGTTTTTCCTGCTACCAAAACCATGAACATCTCATTGACAATGACAAGGATTCTGTAGAGAACATCCTTCCTGCTAACTCACGCAAGTCAGACAGGATGCTCAGGCTTACAGGCTTCCAGCATCCGGGCACTTGCCACTAGGATAAAGTGACCCTAGAGCCAGGATGAAGGCAAGATGGATTCTAAATAATGGAAGGAAACCATATGAGAATTTAAGAGGGTGTGGCAGGTCTGCTCAACAACTACCCAACAGCATTTGTAATGCCCAGATCACTGTGGCTTCTGAAGCACGGCCTCACTGTGTGCATGTCCAGTCCCGAGCTACAACCAAACTGACCAGCTAAGGGAAACACGCCTGGGAAATGCACAGACCCTCTCCCCTTCTACACAGAAGTCAAGTAGCCCCAGACTGAAATGCCACCACTGCCAACCACTAGCCATGCAAACTTAGATAATTACTTAAGCTCTGAGCCTTCTTTCTTACAGGTGAGGGACAGTGACATACGTTAGATGTCAATGGTGAGGAAAACAAAACAACACAAATGGAAATAGAATGGTTGTTATCAGACAGTGGGATGATGGATAAATGTACATTTCATTTCTCCATCCATCTATGTGTGGC
The DNA here is from genome assembly GCA_902168425.1 of Peromyscus attwateri. Taxonomy (NCBI): domain Eukaryota; kingdom Metazoa; phylum Chordata; class Mammalia; order Rodentia; family Cricetidae; genus Peromyscus; species Peromyscus attwateri. The sequence goes on from CABHPP010123777.1 coordinate 16,522, forward strand.
TTGGGATCATTGGTTCAGCATATTCCCAGGGGATATGAAACCACCAGGATCTAGAATGTGACACACTCAGGAAACTGAACAAGACACTCAGAAACAAGAGAGAAGAACTCTGTAACAACTTTCTGAAACCTGCTTCTCTAGGAAATGATCTGCTAGGAAGGTCTAAAGGCTTACCCCATTACACAGGAGAGGGTGAACTGCAGAAGGAACAGGGTGTCCGTCCAGCCCTCAAACTCCATAGCCTGCAATACACAAGGAAACATTGGGTTGTAGAGCAGGCCTCCCAACAGCTCTGTCATTAACTGGAGTCCTTCTGTTCACTTGTCATCTCTCTGCTACATCACTCCAAGGACTAAGAGTGATACTCAGGAGTTTCAATACTGGGGGAAGGAGAGGCCATTTATTATTTATTTATTTGTTTGCTTGTTTGTTCATTTATTTATTTGGTTTGTTTTTCAAAACAAGGTTTCCCTGTGTAATTTTGGTGCCTGTCCTGGATCTTGCTCTGTAGACCAGGCTGGCCTCAAACTCACAGAGATCCGCCTGGCTCTGCCTCCCGAGTGCTGGGATTAAAGGCGTGCACCACCACCACTGCCTGGCAAGGCCGTTTATTTTTAAACAGTGTGGCACTGGGTAGATGGTCCCACACGGATGAGTACATGGGAAAGACAAACTGGACTTGGTCAGTTTTTAAAAAGGGCAAGGAATATGAAGCTGGGCTATAGACTGGAGAGGTGGTTCAATAGTTAAGAGCACTTGCTAGTCTTCAAGAGAACCTGAGTTCCCAAACCTCCTCCAGGGAACCTGACACTCTCTTCCGGCCACCATGAGCATCTCACACATGTAGCATACACACACACACACACACACACACACACACACACACACACACACAAATAAAACTAAATAAATTTAAAATAAGAAACTAGGGGAAGCATGGGGTGAATATAATCAAAATAAATCATATGTATATATGAAATGCTCAAAGAATTAAGTAAAATACTATATTATAAAAAAGAATTGCAGATATGTATACTTGAACCAGTCTGCAGGTCTGTGCCTTTCCAAACTGAAATGTAGAGGAGACTTTGAACTTCTCCATCTTGGTACTAAGGAACCGATCTTTCCTTAAAGATCCAAGTCACACCCGCCTAAGTGTGTCATTTTTGCAGGTGGCTGTCAATCAAAGGCTTTCCTGATTGTCCTATAGTGCACAGAAGCTCAAGTGTGTCCTTAAGTTACCTGTGTAGCAGAAGCCACTCTGGAGAAACTTAGTTTCTCCTCCTTGGAAGCTGTTATTCTGTTGGTTTTAGTGCTTGTTTGTTTTTAGACAAAACGTAAAGAACCCAAAAAGGCAGGCAGGATCATCTTCCATCAGAGGAGGGATAAGCAAATGTAAGGAACATTTCACCTTCTATCTCTGTGCCAACCTGCATCCAACTAAAGCCCACAATACCAGGCTCTCCCTGTTCACAAAACACAAGATGAAGTTTCACCTCCGCGAGCCTGGGCCTGGAATGCCCTCCCTGTCCACACTGACTTCTGTTCACTCATCAAGCTAAACTCAAGGCTCCTTCATGGGGCAGCCAGTGATGAAGTACTACAGTGGGGCCTCAGTACTTCCCTCTCTGGCTCTTATCTCCAACATGTCTACAGACTGTGACCTACCATAGGAAGACCTACTTTTTACCTAGTCATACTCCTAGCACAGCAGTTATTCACTTGTTCATGATTTTTTTCTTTTTGAGGTATAGCATATAAAAATAAAAAACACCAATTTGAAGCAATAATAATAAAAACAATAATCAACAAATATAAAGTACATAATAATTATTACAGGCAAGATAAGGACAATACTATACTCAACCCAAATAATGTCCCCTGCTCATCACAATCAAATATCTCCCTTATTCGAGTCCTGGAGACCTCTAAAGTACTTCTGCTAGTATAACAGGCCTGGCAGAAATAAAGATACTCTAAAGACACACATGTGTCTCTCAACCTGACTATGAAACAATGGGTCCCAAAGAAATGGGAATTTCCCTAAGAATCTCATGCTGGGGCTGATTCCCAGCACCCACAAGGCAGCTCACAAGCATCTGTAACTCCAGTTCCCAGGATCCAATGCTATCTTCTGGCTGCAGTTTAGTACCACAAGGACAGCTTTGCTGTCCAACAACTTCAGGCAGAGCAAGTACATAGTACAAACTCTCCCGAGTCTTCCTCCTTGCTCTGGCAGAACATCCAGGTCCCGGGAGCACTGTCATGCACTCACTTGTACAATCAGCAATAACCGCGTGGGAACACAGAGAACGCAACACAGTTTGCCGAACCACTACTCAATGGACTTCCATTTGCACTGCTCCCACATAATTTATTCTTAAAAATAAACCTGCAATAATGAACCTTTGAGCAACATCTGTGGCCACACTTTCATTTATCTTATATAAAACCTGGACCGTACAATTGATGGTTCTTTTAGTGAATTTATCTTTACTTTGTAAGAAACTGCCAAATTGTTTTCCAAATTAGCTATACAAGTTTAGGTTCTCACTAGCACTGTTTGGGATTCTCATTGCTCTGCATTCTGATCCACTTAGAATGGGGCCAATCTAACAAGCAGTAAGTGGTCTCTTGTAATCTTAATTTGTATTTCTCTATTGAATAACAAGTGGATATTTTTTCAATGTGCTTACTTAATATTAGTATTTCTTCTTTTATGAAACATCTGCCCAAATATTTTGCTCTGTGTGTGAGAGACATATACACACCCGAGTGTATAGCTGCACAAGCCTGTATGTGTACATGCGGCCATGCAGAGGCCGGAGCAAGACCTCAGATGCTACACTCCCACTCTCCACCTTGTTGCTTTGAAACAGCATCTCTCACTGAACCATGAAGCTCCATTTTGGCTAGGATGCCTAGCCAGTGAGTTCTACCTGTCTGCACCCTCTAATGTCGGGTTCTAGTATTCATAGCCTTGCCTGGTGTTTTGTTTTATTTATTTACTTTTTTAAAATCTGGATGGTGGGATCCAAACTCAGGTTCTCATGCTTGCAGAACAAGAACTCTTATCCACTGAGCCATCTCCCCAGCTCTTCCAAAAATTACATTTACTTATTTTGGGGGAGGAGAATGCACATGCCATGTGTTGGAGGTCAGAGGAAAATTTAAGAAAGTTGGTTCCCTACTTCCACTACGTGGGTTCCAAAGATTGAACTCAGGTCATCGAGCTTAATGGTAAGTACCGTTACCCTCTAAGCCATCTCTCTGGCCCCTCTAAAATCTCGTCTTCCCAAGACTGAGTTCTATACATTTTTAGGTACATTCTTGGTAAATATCCTTAATTATACATAAGTCACATACATGAGCCTATGAGCCACCTATGAGTGAAAAATAATCGGCATCATGTCCCTGAGTTCCTTCTCTTTTTAACTCTAAATGTGGGTGTGCAATTCTGACACCTCGGGAAACTATGCTAAGGATGGTTTATTCATGTTTGCCATTGATGAGAGTAGACCAAAACAGTCAAAGTACTGCCTCATATTGGGGGAGGGGGGGCTTCTGCACAAATCACACTATTTGGCTCCCACAACAATTGTGTAAGATGGAGAGTCATAGTCTTATTATCTCCAGAAGACAACACTAACAGCAGGTCAGAGAGCTAATATATAGGCTTGTATACTCTAAGCCTTAAGGTTCTCTTTATATGGAACACTAGAATTTATTCCAGTAATGAATATTCAAAAGGAGACAAACAATTCTCATGGGATCCCTGCCCCCTTCCCCAAGTACTTGGCTTGCTTCTGGAGAAAGTTAGTCAGCCTGCTGTATTCTGGCTTTAGCACAGGAATAGATCTTTGGCTGTAACTACTCAAGCAGCAGCCACTTGAAAACACAGCTGCAGGATAAATATGACCCAACCAGTCCCTACAACACACATAGGCCTCCAAACTCAGAAATGTCAAGCACACAATTATCCTGCAAGGAGGTGTGTGTCCTGCCCTATAGCCTAGTCATCCCATCTACACTGAGCAAGAAAGAAAACCAGGGTCTGTAAGACTGGAAAGGGAAGAAGCCCTAACATCTACTCTGCATTTCCTGCTGGTTTGAGAGTCAAAGCTCCCAACACAACCACTAAGATGCTAAAATCCTCTCACCTCAAATGCAGGTTTTAAAAACAACAAATGAATCATGCTTGCTTTGGGCCAGAATGCATGTAATCATTGGCTTTGCCCATATCAGCTCGCCTCTCTCAAGCAAACCTGAACAAGGCCCCTCCAAACCACTTTATACTTTTGTTCACAAAAGATAATTCTTTAAGAGAAGCAAGCCAGCTCATATATTTTTACTTTTTTTTTTTTCTTTTCTTTCAGACAGGGTCTTACTATGCATCTCTGGCTGGCCTGGAACTCTATGTAAACCAGGCTAGTCTTGAACTCACAGAGATCTGTCTTTCTCTGCTTCCCAAGTGCTGGGATAAAGGGAACGTGCCACCACTCTCAGCTAACTTTTTACTTAATTTTAAAACATAATTTGTAAACACTGCTTAATTTAGTCAAGGGGAATTCCCGGAAAAAAAAGCTGTGTCTGCAAAGACTGATACACTGATTAGAACTGCAGTGAAATAGAGAGGTTAGAATGTTGCATGTCCAGAGGCTAACTACTTTATCTCAGGCTACCTCTGTGTAGGAACTAACATCATGTGACTACTAAACAAAAGCATTTTGGAATCTATTAATGTAGCAGATCACTAGCATCCACCAACCCAAAAGCTAAGAGTATCATCAGATAGAATGTGAGGCTTATAGACAAGCTTCCCCATCTTAATGTAACTGCCTCCCTGATGTACCCACCAATATATCTTAAACTTGCCTTGATTTATGGCTTCCTTTGTTCTGTAAAACCATAAAACTTCATGACACTGCTTCCACAAGGAGAATTGTACTTGGGGTAACATAAATATGTGTTCCTAGGCCACAGTCACTGACATTTGGCTTTAGAATAAAGTACCTTTTATTCGCTTTAAGGGGAGAGCTTGTTTTTGCACCAACAATCATCTAACTTGGTAAACTACATCCTTTGAGGAGTGTCACCAGCCACAAAATCATACAGATGCCTGCTGTTGACAGATGTTATCTCTCTGAGTTCTCTTCAGAAACTCACAACTGTAATGAACATTATACTGCTAAACTGTCACGTGCTGGGTCCGTTTGTTAACTGCAGACTCTAGAAGTCTGCGGGGGG
>CABHPP010123778.1:0-42466 GCA_902168425.1 Peromyscus attwateri
CCTTCTCTGGCCTCTCCATGTGTGTGCCCATGGGAACAGTCATGCATGCTTCTCCACATATATACACCACACCCACACAATTGTTGCTAGAGACAAAGAAGCAAATTTTAAAACGATAAAATGCCAATGTGTTCCATCAAGAAGATGTGACAATTGTAAATATATACCCAACTGACACCCCAAACACCTCAAAACAGAAAATGTCATAGGGAGTAGTTTTGTGTTCATTTTCAGAAAGTAGTCTATGACAACCACATGTATTAAAAACTAGAAAAATTATACTGTTTTAATATTGACGTCATCTTGCTTCAATAACTGTCATTTCGATATGTTATAGTCATCAATGGGTTGACTACCACTTAAATGTCATTACCATTTATTTTTGTGTATGTGAGTCTCTCTGTGTTTATGTTCCTGTGTACCATGTGTGTGTATGGGTGTATATGCAGTTTTGTGTGGAGGTCAAAGTTCAATCTTGGGTGTCCCTCCTCAGGTGCAGTGTACATTTTGTAAAATTTTATTTTAATAACAGGATTGCTCACTGCCTGGAGCTCTCCTGCTAGGTTAGGTTGACTGGCTAGAGAGTTTCAGGGGTCCACCTGTCTCTGCTTTCTGTGTACTAAGATTATAAATGATCACCATCATGCCCCACTCTTCTGTGGGTTCTGGGGAATCAAACTGAGGTATGCTTGTACAGCAAACACATTACTGATTGAGCTATATACTCTCAGCTTCTTAAGACCTTTATTAAAATCTCAATAACAGTTCATGAGATTTTAAAAGGTCAGAGAGCCTTTGCATCCAGATTGCTCACATCCAATATATTACCAACTTCCCTTAGACATCTAGAGGTGGCGTATTCCTGACTGATGGTGTGGTGACTGACAACCCTCAGAATCCTGCTTGGCAGATTCTTATAGCCTACCAGAAATCTGAGGGTTCCTTTAGTGGACATTCAGAATGATATTCATCACCTAAAAGTTTGTGTGGTTTGTGCTGTGCTTGAGAAGTGTCCTTACAATCCCCAAAATGTGAATTGATAGATATGAGAAGTATACTTTCTATAAATGGTGCATCAGATTGTGAGTCTCTATCTCCAGAAGCTGTGAATATAATGAGATACTGTTGTCGTTGTGGCTTGTTGTTTTTCATCAAATTCAGTGCTGCCTCTTAATCAACGGCTGTCCTAATCAGCAACTGCGACTCTGCAGCTACCAGCAGCCGATCTGATGTAAGGGCAGCAGCGAGCTGGAATTCTGTTTCCTCAGGCACTGGCTCTTTCAAGGCCACTAAGGGAAACTTTATCTAGCTCTCTAACCCTCTATAGAAATCAGGATTCAAAGGTAGAGGTGAAATTCTGCTTGCTTGCTCAGAGAGGCTGAATAGCAAGTAGCTAACCTTCTCTCCTAGCTTGTGGCTCTCTAAAAATCCAGCACCCGTATGCTCTGCCCCCTCTTAAGAACCCTAGCTACACATGGTTCCAATCCCTACTACTTCCTGTCAGCTAGTTGCTGACTCAGCCTCCTGACTGCAGCTTAATTTTATTTAATCAAACAAATGTAACACGTCTTTGTGTTGTTACCAAAAGCAGTAGGAAAAAAATGTAACACATCTTAAAATATATTCCATAACAGCTTGTCATTTGGGACAGATTTTTTTTGAAGTTAAAGTGATTGGACCTAACCACAATACAAGCTCATAGGGCAGAGAACTATATCCAGTTGATGATGGAAGATGTGAGAAGGGAATTTGAGAGAGATTCAAAATAAAAAAGACTAGGATGCACCATTCCTAGCTTTGAAATTGAGGGGACAATGTGGGAAGAAATGTAGATGTCCTCTAAGCCAAGAAAGGCAACCAGAAGTGAAAGGGAAAATATTTGCCAACAACCTTGATGAACTTTCTGTTGAAGCAGATTCTTCCAACCACAACCTTAGAGAACCTAGCCTAGGCAGCCTGATGACCTAAGTCATGCCCACCCAAAGGTCTGACCTTTAGAATTATGAGGTCACGTGCTTAGTTACCTGGCAATTTGATTCACAACCCTAGCAACACGGTGAATCAACTGAGTACCAGTGAGGAGTTATCCTGTTAAATATTCTTTCTTCCCATGAGCACATCAATCAGGTACATAGTAGATATGAAGATGTCTGGGGCACCCAATGAGCATTTCAAATGTAGTATTTTACTAATATAGACAGAAATGGATTTAGTGATTGGCATATACATGATATATCTTTTCTTTATTGGTTCTTCAAAGGGATTGGGCTATAATGCTATCTGGGGGACACATGGGCTAAGGTAATACTCCTGTAGAAATTATTGAGAAATATGAAGGGCATATATGATCGATCTGCACATTTTTAACCTTTTCACAGCAGCTACAGTAGTTTCACTGGGCCTGTAGAATTTATAGGAATATAAATAGGGAAACCTTTTCTAGGAATGTCCTTTGTTATATGGTTTTCTGTCATAAAAAATGTCCCTGTGCGAGGTACAGGTGCTTACAACTAACTTAATAGTCCTTCTACTGTCCTACAAAGTGGAAAAGCTTTGCTCTTCAATGGTGTCTCTCCAACAGCAGCAATCTCACCCCAAACTTGGGCATAATTCAGCCCATGGCTTTAAACTGTTGACAGAAACAGTTAATTACAATGACTTTTTTGTTCCTTTGTATTTTCTCAACCTGTCTTTTCTAAGTCACATGCTTTAAAACTTTGGGTTGAATGGAAAATAAATTTAGAACTTAAGGTTAGAGGTTATAAGCTTAGAGGTTCTGAGCTTCATTGTTAACTTTCCAAATAAGACTTTCCGTCTCTGAATTTTCTCTCTCTGTCTTAACTTTCTCCTAGTCATCTCTCTTTCAATCTCTCTCTTCCTCTCCCCCCTCTGCCTATAAAAGTGTGTGTATATTTATACATAAAGATATATACGTGTGTGTGTGTGTGTGTGTGTGTGTGTGTGTGTGTGTGTGTGTGTATGAAAATGGATTCCATAAGTAGAAGCATAGCTCCTGTTAATATTCTGATCCTGCCCCTTGGGGCCGCCCTGTGTCCTGACATAGAAGTCTCTTTTTAAGGAAAAACTCCACCCCCTCCTTTCTCTCTCTCCCTCCACTCCCATGAGGTGTGCACCTCACTCTCTCTTTCTCCCTTCCCCTTCTCCCTCCCCCCTCTCTCTCACTCTGTCTCTCTGCCTTTTAATCTCTCTATTATAATAAACTCTCCACATGGATGCAGCGTCTGGGTTTTGTATTCCTGGCCATGACCACCATGCTCACATGGCATGCATTTGCCCAGCCTGCTGCTGCATCTGCCCAGCATGTTTCCCTGCACTCTTGGGATACCCTTGGGGGGGTCATAATAAAGCATAACAGTTCCCACTTAGTATTTTTGCTTTTCATCAGCTAAGCTCAGAAACTTTCAAAGATCAGTTCTGATAAATTACTATGAAATAGTGAGACAGGCCACTTGGCAATTGTTTTTCATCCCAGTGAAGACTGAACTTCTAAGCAATTTATTTGCTAGATCAAACACCTAGTTACATGAGCTTGCATTTGTACAAATATTTTGGTACTAAGTTTATGAGGTTGACTTGAGAGATAATTAGAACTATTGGTTTCCTTTTGCAGAAGTCATTCTCTCACTTACAATTTTATTTCTCTTTACATTTTTAAATTATTTTTTTGTGTAGAGCTGTTTTGGCTGCCTGTAACATGTGTGCCTGGTGACATCAGAGGCCGGAAAAGGGCAGTGGATCCCACAGACCTGGAGCTACAGATAGTTGTCAGCTGCCATGTAGGTGCTGGGAATCGAACCTGGGTCCTCTGGAGTAGCTCTTAACCACTAAACCATCATTCCAGCTCCTACTTATTTCTTAAGCTTAACTTCTCATCATGATTTTCTTCTACATTTATTCCTTTTGCTTTTCCTTGCTGTGCTGATGCTGGTGTAGAATTTCTTAGGCAAAAGCTCTGTAGGCAGTTGCAGGACTTGACTTGAGATAGTCAGGAAGAGTATTGCTAAGTGTGTAACAGGAAATAGATCTCTGTTGACTTTAACAGTGTCTTCTGTGCTGTATGCTGTCATTGTAGGTGAACTGTCTGAGCTCCACGAGTCATATACTTCACTGCATTTGATGAAGTCAGAGAGACCTGAATTCCCAAGGAAAATTCCCTAAGCACGAGGCATCTGTGTATAAGGTAAGAAAGTGTTACATTTCCAAAAGTTTTATGTCCTAAATCATGTTTATGGTAGGTTATAATCCAATGCTTCTGAAGGCACAGCAAGTGTACAATAGTACATCCATCAATACAATAATCTTGGGTGTTTGTGCACAAGGTAGGCCTGATGTTGCTATGCAGATTTGAGATCAACATTGGTGATCCTCTGATTTTTTTTGAAAGAGGAAGATTATTTTATGGGAAATTTCCTCATTTAAAAGTGTCATATAATCTCAACATAATGAATGGGCAGGACAATAAAGCATTTTTTTAGTCTGGATTTAGACACTGGATCATTTAGTAACCCTTGAAACCAAATTTTCTGAATTTTGGTTTCATAAGAATAATTATCCTTATTAGTTTTTTTCTTAGAATTCCAGATTTTCAGGCTTGATACAATCAGGGACAGTTCCAATCAATGGAGTAATTGTGGGAGTCTGCTGGAGTCCAGCTCTGACCTGGGTTCTTGGGGGGAGAAGAGAGGAATGAGGAAATGATAGATAGAAAGATGATAAGAAAGACAAAGACACAGGATAGCTTTGGGAGGGCCCTGGGTCAATACCCAGTCACCCTGAGGTTTATAGAAAAGGGCTTTTTATAATATGCCAAGGGGAGAGGCAAAAGACCTCCCCCTTTCAAGATCAAAGTACACTGTACAGCCAAGTGTAGATCCTTCCAAACACCTGGTAACCACGCCACTGGCCAAATTATCCCATTATGCAGCCCTGCTGGGCAAAGCAAGCTCAGATTCTGTGACCCTGAGTAAGGTCTCACTAGAGAGCTTCTGTGGCCACCACAAGTAATGGAATAAAAAGGGGTCCAATCCCATCAATAATTGATCCAAATCAGAGATTGATCAGCACTTGATCCTGATCTAGAGTTGATTCAGTCAGTTGCTAGCCTGATCCAGAATTGATCCAGTCTGAGCTTGATCTAAAAAGTGGTTAATCTGATAAATACTGTTACAAATCAGGGTTTTGTTCTAAGTACTGGCTAATCTAATAAGGGGATTGATGGTGCCTAATTTTACCAGGGCTAATCATTTCAGAGCTTTATTTCAGGACCCCCAAACTGAAACTGATTTAATCTGATGTTTGCTGTGTGATGGTCTTTCTGTATGATGTGAATATGTGTTGCTTTCATTGGTTGATATATAAAGCTACGTTGGCCTATGGCAAGACAAGATAGAGCCAGGCAGGAATTCCAACAGAGATACGGGGAGAAGAAGGGCAGAGAAGAGAGGGGGAGAGAGAGAGAGAGAGAGAGAGAGAGAGAGAGAGAGAGAGAGAGAGAGAGACAGAGAGAGACAGAGAGAGACACACAGAGAGAGACACACAGAGAGAGACAGAGAGAGAGAGACAGAGAAAGACACGCCATCCAGCCACCCAAGGAACAAGATGCCAGCAGACTGGTAATGCCGCAGCCATGTGGCAAAATGGGTTAATTTAAGTTGTAAGAGCTAGTTAGTAATAAGCCTGAGCCATCAGCCAAATATTTATAATTAACATAAGCCTCTGAGTGATTATCTTATAAGAGGCAACTGGACAGGGCAGGACACAAAAAAGCCTCCAGCTACAGATGTTGATCCTAATCAGTGCTTTATTGGATCAGGGGTTGATATAACCAGTGGTTAATTGAATCAGGGCCTTGACTCAATCAATGGCTAACAATTACAAGCAATTATTTTGGGTGAAAGATAGGTGCATAATATGTAATATAACTTTGACAAGAATGACATATTTTACATAAAAATCAACCTAGGAACATAAAATGAGATGGGAAAGTTTATGGGAACCCTTTAGTAGATATATATGATTACAGTGTTTATTATACTATCTTTTGATGAAGTTGTGTGGTGACTCTGGAGAAAGTGGTCTGATAAGCTGTGATAGGACAATGATGGGAGTCTTACTGGGGAAAAACATGATTAAATTATTGTAATAAAGGGTAAATACCAGAGTCTGGGGAAGTAAATCACTCCTGCAGGCAATTGTTTACATTTTTTCAAGGCCATTTCTGGAAATAAAGCTTTAGGGAAGGTTGCAGAGGGATTTTTCTTATCCCTGCTGGCAGTCTATGTGGTTGCTATGAATCAGTGGTAGGATTAGAGGAATTCATTCAGGGGATCAGTTGAAGTTTCTGTGTTTCTTTTAATCACTCATCCATATATATATATATATATATGCATGTATATAATCATCTATCTATCCATCTATCTTTATCATCTATGATGCCCTGCCATGACATTTACATAAAGGTTTAGAGAAAAGTATTTTTGGGTTAAGAGCACAGAGTGACCAGTAAAGCTCATCAGCTTCGGGGATTCCCGTTTACTAGACTTATTGTGCTGCAGCAACTGAGACCAACTCCCTTCCAAAAGAGTCCTAAAGAGAAATGGAGAGGGTGGCTGATGACCATTTTGCAGTATACTGTTTAAGCCTCGTTATTGCTTTCTGATCATTGAATTCATCCTTGACATTAATATAATAATGATGGCTGAGTGTAACGCGAATCTTAAAAGGTCTTATTAATAAAAACAAACCTGGGAGCCAGGTATTGGGGTGAATGCTGAAAGATCAGAGAAACAGAGCAAGCCACATCCAACCTCACCTTGCCAATTCCTCAGCTGATCTTGTCTCCTCAGACTGAAAGCCTCTGAGTCCTCACTGGAATGGATCTCAGCTGAACTGCTGCTAAACACCCAAAAGCTTAACAAGACTCTAGTTCCTGGTCCTCATGCCTTATATACCTTTCTGCTTCTGGCCATCACTTCCTGAGATTAAAGACGTGTGTCACCATGCCTGGCTGTTTCCAGTGTGGCTTTGAACTCACAGAGATCCACATGGATTAAATGCTAGGATTAAAGGCGTGTGCTACCACTGCCTAAACCTATGTTTAATATAGTGGCTGTTCTGTTCTCTGACCCCCAGATAAGTTTATTGGGGTTCACAATATATCAACCACAGCTGAGGTAGCACATCTTTCTCATAAAATGTTCTAAAACTATAGTTGGTTAATCTTGATTGTTAACTTGTCTGGATTGAGAGATGCCTGAGGTATTCGTAAAACACATCTCTGGGTATGTTTGTGAGGGTGTTTCTAGATAGGAAAAGATCCTGAGACCTCCACACTAATGTGTTGATTAATCTATTGTTGGATTTAAGATTGGAATAGACATGGGAAGTATCACAGAAGATGCTTCTTAGTTGCAGAAAATTAATTGATCTCTCTCTCTCTCTCTCTCTCTCTCTCTCTCTCTCTGTGTGTGTGTGTGTGTGTGTGCGTGTGTGTGTGTGTGTGTGTGTGTGTGTGTGTGTGTGTGTGATGTATCCTGCGTCTCTCCCCCTACCCCCTCCCTGCTTCCTGGATATGAAATGAGCAGCTCTGGCCTATCATACTCCATACTCTCTCTGCCATGTTGTTTCACCTCAGGCATAAGAAAAAAAAAAAGCATCCCTCACATGGTCCGTAAGCTCTGAAATTGTGAGCCAAAAATAAATCCTTCCTCCTTTTAAGTTGTTTTTCTTGGGTATTTTGACACAGTGATGAAAAATGAACCCACACATCCCTTCAGTGTTCACCTGAGTATGCAAAAGACTACTTAGAGCTGCTACAGCTACTCTCTGCCTTATTGCTGTTGCTGTTTTGTGTCTGTGGCCAAGGAGGCAAGTTTACCTTGTTCTCTGGGGAAGGGACCCAACAGCCTTTAACCAGTGACTGACTGGTAAGGAGTTGGAGATAAAACCACCACAAGTTCTTTGCTCTTCTATTAAAGTATCTTTAAAATGTAAATTTGCATTTTCAGCCACTTACCAGATACTGTTCTTCTTGCTGATCTAAGGATCACACGTGGTATCATAATACTAAAAATACCAAGCCACATCGAGGCCCAAACCATTTTCACACACACACACACACACACACACACACACACACACACACATACACACACACACACACACACACACACACACACATATTCTTTTGGTAGAATAAGTTTCTAAAGTCAATTTTAATTGTACCTCTTATCTTAGGAAATCAACTACTTGAAATTACTTGCAGGGGAAAAATATCTGGATTTATATTTTATCTTAGCCATCCCTGTACTGTGACTTTGTTTTCTTGATGTTAAGGTCAAGTATCTTGGTAGGCTTAAACTACCATTAAAATCATTAGTGTTATATGTTTTTTAATATTTTGAAATAATTCAAATGCATTATTCACACATCTGGATGGATCAAATATGACTTGTACAAGTAATATTTATAGTAATAAACCTTTCATCAACATGAATTATTTCATCAGTGCATTCTTTTCTGTCCATAATATGCAGATTTTTATGGCATTTTCCTCTATGATAATATATCTCTTTAAAGAAAATATCACTTTATTTCAAACTTCTCTTAATTTTACCCACTGTCACCTCCTACCTAAATGAGTCATGTCAAGTATTCCATGCCACTTCTTTTGACAATTACCTGATAGTTGAAGTAATTTTCATGCATTCTGTCACTTTCTTCCCTCTTAGTCCTTGGATGCATTATAAGCAGCATACTACATTGACTTGTGAGAAGAGTTTGTGGGAGGATGCTCAAATTAAATGGTGCTTATGCTTGTCTTTCATCCCATATATCTAAGAATTCTCATGGCTTATGTTCTCCTGGTTTGTTCATGGGGTAGGTCCACTCTCTGCTAACTTTTTGAATGGCCATTTCTTCCTGTCTTCTCTGTCTTGCATGGGCTCTTCTGTCCCCTTCCTTATTGTTATGATTCACTTTATCCTCAGATAAATTTAACCAAAGACATTTGTGTGTGGAAATCTCCTAGATCTTAAAGGAGAAATAGTCCAGTACCACGACCTTACAACTGCTTCCCATACCAACATGACCTCAGCCCTTAGCTGTTCCCTATGGCAGGGAATTTCTTCTAGGGCTCCTCACAGTGCTTATCTTCTTGACACTTTCTCTTTCTCTCATCTCTACTTGCTTGCTGTGACCATCTCTTTTGGTCACCTTAACTCCACTACCATTTCACTAATTCAGTTCTCCTTTCTGGTTCTCAATGATTTGTAATTTAAACAAGGGCCCTTGCATCTCTCCACTCCAAAGCTAGTCCAGACCCATCATCACAATATAGTGTTTTTCTAACTGAGAAAGCTGTCTGTCTCTTGCTTGACTTGGATCCTTCTCTTACAGAGAGGAAAGTGCCTGCAGTTAGAATGACTTTAAGTACCATCTTTCTTCTGTTATGGTAGTTAAAAGGAAATATAATGGGATCTCCTTGCTACTGAGAATATTAGCACAGGTTTGGGAAAGAAAACTATGGTGAATTAAGAAATAAGTACATCCTCATGTTAACAAGGGGTGAACACTGTAGATATAGGAACTGCTTGAGGTCTTATAGTGGGAGAGAGATTGGGCTCCGTTCCAAGGAGGACAAATGGTGATTTAAAATGGAGAAGTAGGGTGTTGGTAGGATCTGCCCATGAGGGACCAGGAGCTAGCCAGATCCTTGACAGGCAGAGAGATAGGGAAGGCAGCTACTGATAAAGATGGCAAACTCTGACTTCTTCCTTTCCCTCCTGACAAAGGTATGGTGGGCGTTTTCTCCCACCAGTGGGGCTCTCCTTTTGGCTGACGAGTCCAGGCTAGTGATATGTTCAAAGTCAATCTTGAACATGTTTATCTAAAGCTGTGGAGCAAACAGCTCCCCTTTCTTTGTTTAAGCTGCCCAGTCCAAAATTAGGGGAGGGGAACCCATCCAGGCCACCAAAATCACTTAACTCCCTCATGGATTTAGGTCCCTTCTCTGCTCTGCATGGAGCCATTCCTCTACGCGCGCGTGCGTGTGTGTGTGTGTGTGTGTGTGTGTATGTGTGTGTGTGTGTGTGTGTGTGTGATGGTTAGAGGACAATTCTCAGCAGTTGGTCCTCTTCTTCCACAACGTATGTCTCAGAGATCGAGCTCAGGTCACCAGGCGTGGCTGCCAAGCTATCTTCCCTGGTCTGACTCAGAACTGTATTGAAGAGTCCAAACATGAGGAAGGTTGAGAAACACTGACTTAGCAGGATTCTCTAAAGACAGTGGGGGAAGCCCGAAGTCCATCCTACTTGGTCAGAGGGCTCAGCTGAGACTGACTAAGGTTTCATCCAAGGAGAGTATTTGTCAGTTTTCCCTTCTTCATGGAAAAAAAAAAAAGAGAAAACATTTTCTCTTGTGGACATAATAAATCCAATTCTTGTTTGGGCACAGCTTTTGCTCATTAACGTTTAGCTGAAACAACTGTAAAGGTTGGTTCCTAGACAGTTTTATTGGATGATACAAGGTATCAGGCATTTACACATGAGTATTTCTATGACGACAAATGAAACACAAAATTAATAGTTGCAAACTCAGTTTCTGAGTCCTTAAGGGAAGCAGGCATTCGTTTTAGATTGAGCTTAAAGCGTCTTGAGATAGTAGTGACAATCTGCCTAGTTTCCTGATTTGCACTTTGAATGCCTTCTTTGTATTCTGATGGATTTTCTGAGCCTTTATGCAGCATCAGGGATGATCTGTTGCTTTGAGTTCCTTTAAGCTCATATTATGTATGTCACCTAGCTTTAACTTAAATGTTTTTGGGAAAGAGATTAATTCTCAGAGGTGCAAAATCAGGAGAGCTGGAGGAAAAAAAATGGAAACACTAGTTTGAAAAATTGTAAACTGGTATTAGAGGAGTCAAAAATAATTAGGAATTTTATAAGGTTGTACCATAGGTTTTAATTGTCAACTTGATCTAGCTTGGGTTCACCTGAGAAGGGAATCTCTTTTCAGGGATTGTCCAACTCAATTTGGCATGTGGGTATGTGTGTGGAGGACTGTCTTGATAGTTCTTGTTGTGAAAGGGCTCAGACCACTGTGAGCAGCACCATCCCTAGGTAGGTGGTCCTGGTCTGTATAAGAAAGATAGCAAAGCATGAACCTGAGAACAAGTGTTCCTCCCCAGTTTCTGCTTCAAGTCCCTGCTCGAGTTTCTCCGCTTACTTCCCTTAATGATGTCTTGTGACCTGGAAGTATATATAAGCCAAATAATTCCTTTCCTTCGCTAAGTTGCTTGGGGTCAGAATGATTTATCACAGTAACAAAAAGGAAACTAGAACAGTGTCCCATTGAAACAAATTTCCTCCTTACATTATACCTCTTTTAAAAATTTATTTATTTTTCATTTTGAGAATTTTATATATGAGCACCATATTTACATTGTTGCTGTACACCTTCTCCCTCAACTCTTCCTGTGTTCCCCTGCTCCCTCTCTAATTCATGACCTTTTCTATCATTATTACTGTTACACACAGAGCCCCTACTGATTTCATTAATATTGCTATTAACCTATCAGGAGACTCATCTCTGGAGAAAACTGATTCCCCTTCTTTCAGCAGTCATTGGTTGTCTGTAGCTTCTTGTCTATGGGGAAGGGGGTTGAGAAATTTCCACCATCCATGTTGGCATGTTGACTGGTGTCATTAGGCAGGTATTATTTAGGCAACAAAATCGTTGAGATTTCATGTCTAGAAGACTGTCTCACAGAAGGTGTCCTGATCCTCTGGCTCATATAGTCTTTACATTCCTTCTTCCATATTTCCCGAGTTTTAGGTGTGGGAATTGTGTTGTAATGTATCAACTGGGTGTGGGGAACTCACAGTCACCATTCTCTTCATATGGATCTCTGGTAGCACCCTCTCTCTACTGCACAGAGAAGCTTTTTAAATGAGTGATGAGATCTCATCTTTGTCATTGGCTGTGAGTGTGTGTCCAAGTGACTCCCAAAATGTTTATTGCCATTGTTTGAGGTTGCCTCCCAGAACTTGAAGGTAAGACCCTATTGCTCAAGATACCTCATATTTTAGACACAGGACTTGGAGAAATCCAGCTGGAACTGACGTAGAAGCCTCCTCCCTGAGGACTAGTTTTCAGATTATCAGAAGGTGCTGTGCAAGCTGCCAATGGTGAAAAGCAATTATAGTCATGTCCAGCTGTCAAACCTACAAACCACACCAGTGACCAGCCTGGCAATATATTCCCAGTGGGTCAGTAGTGGCACTGCTACTTTGAAGGTGACCAATAGCTGTCTGATTGAACTTAAGATCCCCTTGGCTGGAGGAAATGAATGCCTGGTGCTGTAAACTTAGCCATCTGTGTCTGATGAGCTCATGCACCCCAGAAGAGAAGCTACTGTATCACCACCTTCCTACACCAGGATAATTTCTAACTGCACTCCAAAAATTTACCTTTAGACGCACAGATGAAATGTATCAGGAACCCTTCATTAAAGAATCTTTTTAATTTCCCTTTTGATTCTTGTTTGCAAATGAGGTCTGGTCTCATTAGATTTTGACCTGATTATTATATAAACACACTAAGAATGGCAATTGGTCACATAGGACTTTCAAAGTTAGACAACTTTTTGTTTGGCTGGGTTATTATAGGGTGAGCAGAGTCTCACTCTGTAACCCAGGATGTAGTTTAATTTACCTTCGTCCTTCTAAATCAGTCTCCAGGGTTTCAGGGATCACAGGCATGTGCCACCATTACTCAGAGCTACTGAAACTTTCCATGAGAAATATCATATTAGGGTTTGGACAGAGAGCTCAGATGCTAAGAGCACTTACTGCTCTTGGAGAGGACCTGGTTTCAGTTTCTAACACCCACACGGTGGTTCATCATCTTCTTTAACTTCAGTTCCAGGGGATCATACATGTTCTTCTGGCATCTGTGGCCACTGCACACAGGTGGTAGACATATATGCAAGCAAAACATTCATACACATAAAATAAATCTTAAAAAAACAAATCAAAGGTTTAGAAGTCTCTTAAGACTAAAAGGCTAAGTCAAGTACTTGCCATCAGAGTTTAGCTGCAATAGGTTATAGATCAGGGCAGATATCTCTGTTGTTGTGATTTCCGTGTGTATACTGAGGTTCCTGGGAAAGCCAGAGAGTGACTCTCTGATGTGTAATGTAGGAACCTCACAAAGTATTCCAAGAGGGCATTTATAAGTATTGGTTCCATAAAATCTACTTTAGTTTCTTGAATCTGTCTTATATCTGATGCTACACACATTGTTTTCTGATATGATATTCAACCAAAGCCTTGATAATACTATTAATGTTTTCAATTGTGTACTATTATAACAGATTCTTATTGAAGTTTATACAAACAATTGATTGCCTTGAAAATTAGAATTTTAAAATTCTAGAGCAAACAGGATGAGGAAGGGATGCTTAATTTTTACTTGCCAAAGGTATACCCTACTAAATTCTATGTGTTACAGACAGTTTGAGAGAAAAGTGGAAATTTTTAATCTGGGGAAAAAACATTAACTGAAAAGCAAGGTTTCAAATAGGAAGGCCATAAAACTATGATCATTATCCTTAAAATCAGTTCTCTGCTTCTGCTTGTCTTAGGTGAGACATTTTATGAATCCCTGAGCTTTTTTTTAATTTATTTTTTTATTTTTTACTAGAGTTCTGGAAATATTTGCACAGATCAGTTTTAATGGTCAGAGACATATATTTCGGAGTACTTCTTAGAAATGAATTTTTCTGAAGATGAAGCACATTGGGATACTAGGTAATTTTGAACTTGAGAAAAGCATCAGAGTAAAACAATGACTATCAGTGAGTAATAAAAGACCTCACAATGGTGACTGGAAAAGTTGTCCAGAGGTTAAGAGTACTGACTCCTATTCCAGAGGACCAGAGTTTGGTTCTCAGCTCTCATGTTGAGTGGCTCACAATTGCCTGTAACTCTAGCTCAAGGGGATCGAATATCCTCTTCTGACCTTGGTGGGAACAAGCTGTGTAGCCAAGGCTAAGCTCACACTTTCAAGGATCATCTTGTATCAGCCTCTAAAGTGCTAGAAATACAGGCACGAGACACCATGCATGGCTTTACCATTTCATTTTATTTTTTAGAGTAAAGCACACTGAGACATACAAGTATGATTGTCCAAGATTATGTCCCAAGCTATTTTTATTTTATTTTTTACATTTCCTAGGCCACTGAATCAAACAGTCCATTCCTCTCTCCTTTGATTGGTGTATTTAAAACAATTTATTTTTAAAGTTTATCTCACTGTAGTATATGCTCCCTTCACAACCAGTTTGAACCATGGTTTTTCATGATCTCATGACCTGATCATCACTCTCATGACCATTTGTTGTCATTTACTCAGAGACCCTGTTGTCACAGGCAGAGCTAAGATTAAGCAACAGAGCCTTGCTCATAGCCCCATTTCTGCATGTCTTATATGTAACTTCTACCAAACATTCTCCCTTGAGAACTGGAAACCTCAAATGTTTTTAGAGAAGCAGATGTCATCATGTCTGTTTCTTGCTGGAAGAGGTTCACAGGCCTAGTGTTGTTTGTTTTTTGCTCTTTGGGGGGCCCGGCACCTAGCTCCCAAATAAATCACACATGGAAGCTAATTCTTAATTATGAATGGCCGGCCTTAGCTTGGCTTCTTTCTAGCCAGCTTTCCTTGACTTTAAATTATCTCATCTAGCTTTTGCCTCTTGGATTTTCCCATTCTCATAATTCTGTAAATCTTACTCTTACTCCATGGCTTGCTGGTCCCTGATGTCCTCGTCCTCCTCTGGCTGCTAGATCTCCTCTTCTTCCAGATTTCTCCTTCTGTATATTCTCTCTGCCTGCCAGCCCCTCCTGTTTCTCTCTCCTGCCTCACTGTTGGCCATTCAGGTTTTTATTAGATCATCAGGTGTTTTAGACAGGCAAAGCAATACAGCTTCACGGAGTTAGACAAATGTAACATAAACAAAAGTAACACACCTTAAAATAATATTCTCCAACAGTCTAGGGTTTAGGATGTTCTAGATTTTACTATCATTGCTGTCATGGATATCTAGGGACTCCCTATTAAAAGAAGGTGGACAACAGGTAGCAGTTGGTATTCCTAAGTCATCATCATTTTAAGTTTTAGTACTTGTAGTCTAGAAGACATCAATTGGACCAGGAGGATAGTGAGCAAGGGTCAATTAAATTAGCAATAAGGAGTCTATGGGGAGCAGTATAAGTTACAGCTGATTTTGTTGATAGGATGTTATACAAAATATTTGTCCCATTTGGTCCAGTGTAGAACATGTTATCTGGGGGAGTTAGGCCAATGTCTCTGTCGAGTAATCATTTGAAACTGAATCTATTCAGTGATGGAAGAAACAAACTTGATTAGCCACTGAAGAAGCCAGGAATTGAAAATGTAGAACATCCTTTGCAATCCTATTAGAGTGGCAAGAAGAAGCAGTCATGGCCATGCCTATTCAAACAATGATTGGAAAATATGTCAGTGAGAACAAAGAACAGAGCATTAATTAGGCCTTGCATGAAGGACACAGACTTCTTATTAATTATGAAAGCTTGGGTTTAGCTTAGGCTTGTCCCACTAGCTCTTATAACTTAAATTAACCTCCTTTTATTAATCTACATTTTACCATGTAGCTTTTTACCTTCTTTCATTCTGTATGTCTGATTCCCTCCATGTCTTGCTGGTGTCTCCTCTGTGCCTCGATTATCTCCTCCTACTTCCTTTCTCTGCCCAGAAGTCCCACCTGTACCTCCTGCCTAGCTATTGGCCATTCATCTTGTTAGTAAACTAATCACAGCAATACATTTTCACACAGTGTACAAATATCCCAGAACATTTCCCCCTTATTGTCTAAATAAAAAGGAAAGGTTTTAACTCTAACATAGTAAATATACATTAAGAACAAATAGCAGATGAGAATTACATTTACAATGTCCAATCTATCTGTATTTTGGCAAATTCAGAGAAAATATTCCAGTCTATCTTATCTTGGTAAGCCAAAATTTACTTTCTATCCTAACTTGTATTGCCAAATCAAAACTATCTTTTTAGACCTCAAATCATTTTCTTAGATAAACAACAACTTAAGCTTCTATGTTTCTCAACCTTATAAACTTTATATCTTTTATGTAAGTTTCCTTTCTGAATTTGGTAACAAGAAAAACTATAGCTATACTATCTTTTCCTTAACTCCATCAGAGACCTGAGTGCTGGGGGATGTCTTTCTGTATGCTGTGAATATATGTTGTTCCCAATGGTTAATAAATAAGCTGCTTTGGCCTATGGCAAGGCAGCTTAGAGACAGGTGGGAAATCCAAGGAGAGAGAAAGGAAGGAGAAAGGTGTAATCTAGAGAGACACCAGCACCTCCAGGAGAAGCAAGATGTGAAAGTACCTGTAAGCCATGGCAATGTGGCAACTTATAGATAAATAGAAATGGGTTAAGTTATAAGAGCCAGCTAGCAAGAATCCTTCCATAGGCCATACAGTTTGTAAATAATATAAGCCTCTGTGTGTTTACTTGGGTCTGAGCAGCTGTGGGACTGCGGGTGAGAGAGATTTTTCTGGACCATGGTGCAGGGGAAGGCTGGCAGGACCCAAGAAACTTCTGGCTATACCCGAGAAGGATATAATATTACCTGAGTAAACAAGAAGTGCAGAGCAAACATCTTCCAAAGCTATAGAAATGACAGAAGCAGCTGGCTGCCTGGACAGTCACCCAAGATTTGAGATGCAGTTGTTCAAAAGTAGACTCAACAATCCATGTTTTTATCCCATCATTTCTATACTATATCCCCCCTTTTTCCTTTCAGAAAGAGATCCCTGAATCTAATGTCCTTTGTTTAATTTTTTCTGAGCATTACCAATAACAACTTGTAACCAACACACCTGAATGATGACAAACATCCATAACCCACTGAATGACTAAAAACCACCACCCTACCTCTTGGGAATGTGAACGTTAGGTTCTATAGACTGCTTCCTGTTGTCGAGGGGTGATGGCATCTTTAGGGGACACTGAGAAAATTGGGATAATGATTAAGTCCTGGGAGAGCTAACTATATCTTTTATTGTCTAGTCTCTGTGTAATGGGAAAGTGCAGGGCTTATCTGAAGTCCTGGCTGGAGTAATCTGTGAGGCTGGACCATCTCAGCTTGTAGCTTTGATGTTGTTCTGGATGCAGAATTTTGAGGAAACTACAACAGAGTCATTCTGAGAGGCTGGGTCACCTGGGCTACTTGTCTTTATTGGTGTTTGATCTTTTTTCTTTCTGAAAACATACAAACTTCTAAAGGTAACATATTTACCTGCATTAACACAAGTATGGAATGTGTGCTATGCACAAATCAGTAAAAGATTATTTTTGTTCTATGTTTGAGCAGGTAAAGGGCATCTGTCAAGTTTATAAGTTCGTTTGGACTGTATAATCAAACTTCTATCCATACCAGATGAAAGGATGGCATGTAATAATAAATCATGAGATCTCTGTAGCCAACAAGATTTATCATGTCTCATCCAGTCTCAGAGCTGTTCCCATATCATATACATCACCTGTTCTGTAATCTTTCTTTCCCCTCATGTTTGCAGTCAAGATCCTCAGGAGGTCTCCCCTGATCAAATCTGATCTTTATTAATTTTGAAGAGAACCATAACTTTTTGTTTCCTATGGAAACAAAGGCATAACCTCTCCCCCAATGCAACATATTTTCTGACTTCCTTTTTGAAGTTAAGACATTCTTAAAATATATAAGCTGGTTTAATTTAGCAGTTTCCATAATCCAACATCTTTAGCAGCTATTGTTTTTTGTACATTAGCATTTAAAAATTCAAAGTCGACAAAGCACCATATTGGATTCAGACACCCTGTGTATTTCCCATCTTTATGTGGCTTATTTTTTATGTTACCTTATTCTTTCTTTAAAGATTTTTTTTATTTTTAAACTATTTATTTTTTCTATGACTATCTGTGCCCATCTTCTTTAGCATCTAAGCACATTTTTAAACATACTATATCTATTCAGAGGTTTTTTTTCAGTCCGTACATGACTTTACTAAGCACCTTCAGCATCCAAACCATAATCTGCTAAGCATTGCTTGGCTACTCTGTTGACTAGCTCTGCCCCACTCAGTTCCCTGAGAGCCTAGACTCGTATCAGCAGTACCAGGTGGGAGCCATGTTTTACTGCCCCAGCTCTGGGAGTTTGCTGAGTTTGAGTAGCAGGCATTTTTACCTAATGTGCTGGCTGCTCAAATGCTCTGTTGCACAGCCAGGCCTCTTAAAAGAGCCCGTGGCTCTGTATGCTGTGAGCAGTGGGCTCTGTGTCCATGCTCCACATTAGATGTCATTTATAGCTAGTCTTTTCTCTGTAATGCCAGCTCCCAAATAATGATAGGGAGACGTCTTATTAATTATGAAAGCTCTGGCTTAGCATAGGCTTGTCCCACTAGCACTTATAACTTACATTAACCTGGTTTTATTAGTCTACATTTTACCATGTAGCTTTTCCACTTTTTTTCATTCTGTATGTCTGACTCCCTCCATGTTTTGTTGGCATCTCCTCTGTGCCTTGATTATCTCCTCCCACTTCCTCTCTCTGCCCAGAAGTCCTGCCTATATCTCCTGTCTAGCTATTGGACATTCATCTCTTTATTAAACCAATCAAAGCAATACATTTTCACATAGTGCATAAATATCTCACAACACTCCTTTGTGGCCCCAAACTTATAGGAGCCATTAGCTATGGTTTAAAGATTGGAACAAAGTATAGGCAGTGTATATGGAGCTTGAGGGGTGAATATGACAGATCCAGCTGAAATGAAGATTCTTCCAGTAACAGAGGAGACATGAAAACAGGGAGTTGGAGTTTTAATTACGCAAAGCCTGAAAAATTAGTTTTGACAAAAGTTGAATATCCAGAAACAACTTTTATGACAGTCAAGAAAACATTTTCCTGGTGGGGCATAGATAAGAGCGAACGTAAGTGTTATCAAGCTACTGCCCATGAAGATAACTTTAAAAGTAGTTGCTATGGATCATGGGTTCATAGATTTCTGAAGTTGGTTCTTGGGGACTGTGGGGGGACCCACTTTTTCCCCAGGGTACTCTTGAGGAGAGAGGGATAAGAGATATTAGGTAGAAACATAGAGGGGTGAGAAACAGATAGAAACACAGGACAGTCTCAGGAGGACCTTTTAAAGGAATGCCAAGGGGTGGAGCACAGCCAAATGCAGACCCTTCCAATCACCTGGTAACCATGCATGTTGGTCAAGCAATCCTCTAATGCAGCTCTGGTAGGTTAAGCAAGATCAGATCTCACTAGGAAATCTTTGTGGGCCTCCACAGGGGACCCTTAGATTTTTCTTTCTATTTCTGATTTTTTTATGATTATTTTGTCCAGTTTTTCTTTCTGTTTTGGTGGTTTTGGTTGTGAGTCTTGCCTTCAATGGCTGAGGCATCTCTCCAGTCCCATATTTTCTTAATTGTTTTGATAACTTCATACTTGTATCACTCCTTCCCCTCCACTCCCCACTGATTCCTCTCATGTCCCCACTTCCAACTTCATGACCTTTTCTTAATTATTATTGTTATGCACACAAACACATAAGCATGTGCACATGCATGTGCGCGCGCGTGCGCGCGCACACACACACACACACACACAAATTTACTGAATTTGTTTAACATTGCTCATATGTACATGTGTTTAAGGGTGACCACTTAGAACTGGACAACCTATATGGAATCTGGCCTCTGAGGAAGCTGATTCTCTCTCATTGACTACATGTAGCTCCGCATCTAGGAGTGAAACCTGACATAACAACATGGACAGGCCCCTTCTAAAGTGAAAGGATAAATCTTCAGTTAGTTTGCTACCCAGTAGGGATCTCTTGTCTCTTGCGTTGAGCATTTCTTGAAAATCATTTTTTTTTATCCCAGACAGGTGAGCCCAATAGGTCACATCATGAAGTTTGACAGCTGTTGGAGTGCTGTCCCTTTTAAATTGGCTAAAGCTGGTCATCTGACCTATCTTAGTACGTCTTTTGGAGTGCTAGGTTTCCTGGCTGAACAAGGTCAAGTTGATAATCCTCCTGTGGGTTTGTAGAGTTTTGTTTTATAATATCAGGTATTTTGTTTTTATGATTATACTTTCCTTCTGGGTGTTATGTAGGTGGCCCAAATTAATCTCTTCCTTCCTTCTTCCCTTCTTTCCTTCCTTTTTTTTCTTCCTCCCTTCCTTCCATCCTTTTTTCCTTTGTATTTAATTTTTTTCATTTTACATACCAACCACAGTTCCCCCCTCCCCTTGTCCTGCTTTCTCCCACCCCCACCCTCATCCACTCCTCATAAAGGGTAAGGGCTCCCTCCCATGGGGAGTCAACAGAGACTGGCATATTAAATTGAAGCAGGCCCAAGCCCCTACCCCCTGTATCGAGGCTGAGCAAGGCATCCCACCATAGGGAATAGGCTCCAAAAAGCCACTTCATGCACCAGGGATAAATCCTGGCCCCACTGCCAGGGGTCCCACAAACAGACCAAGCCACACCTACATTCAGAGGGCCTAGTTTGGTCCCATGTGGGTTCCCCAGCTGTCAGTCCAGAGTCTGTGAGTTCCCACTAGCTTGGGTCAGCTGTCTCTGTGAGTTTCCCCATCATGATCTTGAGACCCCCCATATTATCCTTCCTCCCTCTCTTTGACTGGACTCCAGGTGCTCAGCCCAGTGCCTAGCTGTGGATCTCTGCATCTGCTTCCATCAGTCACTGGACAAAGGCCCTATGATGACAATTAGGGTAGTCATCAATTTGATTACAGGAGAAGGCCAGTTCAGGCACCCTCTCCACTATTGCTAGGAGTTTTAGCTGGAGTCATTCTTGTGGATTCCTGGGAATTTCCCTAACCCCATGATGGCTCCCTCTATCAAGATCTCTACCATTGCTCTCCCTCTCCGTCTCTCCCCCTACTTGAACATCCTGTTCCCTCATGTTCCCATCCCTCATCCCCTGCCCTTTTCCCCCCTCCCAGTCTACCCAGGATATCTTATCTATTTACCTCCCAGGGTGATGATTTATGGGTGTCCCTCTTAGGATCCTTCTTGCTACCTAGTTTCTCTGGGATTGTGGATTATAGCCTGATTATCCTTTGCTTTACATCTAATCTCCACTTTTGAGTGAGTACAAATCATGTTTGTCTTTCTGGGTCTGGGTTACCTCACTCAGGATGTTTTTTTCCTAGTTCCATCCATTTGCCTGAAAATTTTATGATTTCAATTTTTTTAAACCACTGAGTAATACTCCATTGTGTAAATGTACCACATTTTCTTTATCCATTCTTCAGTTGAGGGGCATCTAGGTTATTTGCAGGGTCTGGCTATTATGAATAATGCTGCTATGAACATAGTTGAGCAAGTGTCCTTGTGGTATGATTGAGACCAAGCATTAACAGGAGCTGATAAAGACTGGACTTTCCAATTAAGTCATACACACACACACACACACACACACACACACACACACACACACACAAAAGCTGAGTCTTGAGGTAGGTTGATTCCCATTTTTCTGAGAAGTCACCATACTGATTTCCAGAGTGTACAAGTTTGCACTCCCACCAGCAAGAGGCAGCCAAGGGAGCAAAGCTTCCAATGACATTGGACAGTAAACTGTCTTATGTAAGCAAAACCACTGAGGTATGGGACAATACACAGCTGAATGTCCTGAGAAGTTATCCCTCTACTTGTACTTGGGTATAATGGCATCTGCTCTCCTGAGACATAATAAACTGCTACATTTGGGGGATCAGTTGGGGGAGAATATGAGGATCCAGTGGTGATGACTGGATAGGAGACTTCCTGTTGGGCCCAGTGACAGAAAGCTAGATTCCTAGCATTTGTATTTTTTAATAATATTTGTAGAGACTTAGCCAGGGCTAGACAGGATTGGTTTCTTGTTCCAGTATCTGTGACCTTGAACACCGGGCCCTTTCTGTGTTTTGAGGTTCTAGGGTGTAGCTGCCTAAAGTTAATATCAGTCTAATTATTTGTCTTCCAGTAGTTGCATTTTCACTCCAGTATAATCATTCTTTGTAAAAAAAAAAAACTCTACAAAAATAACAAACAAACAACAAGAACTTACCCCACAGGGAAGGCATGATCTTAAAGGGCCACCCTCTGATGCTTAATTTTTTAAATGTCTAATCATCTCCATTATATGATGAGACCAGGTTGTATCCCCACTGAATTTTGAATGAATGAGAAGTATATAGGTTATAAGACAGACTTGACCACAAGAATAAATCATCTGTATTGGAACCTAATTTATAGCTTTTACAGAAGTCAAAAATGAGTATCCTCTAGATTGGGTAGGACTGTTGGTAATGGGATGGGGGTGTAAATAGGTGTTACTGGGGGAATAGAGGAAGTCTCAAGAGTCTTATTTAAGTCTTGAAGGACCTTAAATTAATGAGGACCTTCCAAGCTTCTGGAATATTACATGTAAATAGGTCCCATCAAAGCTGAAATGGAGGAGTCATCTTTACATTTACCATAAATATCTTGGCGATCAATCTCTAAGGAACAAAACAACTTTGTGTAATTAATATCAGACTATTTTCCCTCCCATTTGCAGAAAAGCTCCACCTGAGGACTGGTGTTCTGTTTAAGGATGCTGCTAGATGACCATATCTCCTCATCCTCTAAGAGGTATCCCACTTTCTTAGGGGTGATCTCAAGGGGGTTAGACCCTCTGGTATACAGATCTGTAGCTCTAATGTTAAAATGTCTTTTAATAAAAAATCTGGAGCCAGAATATTGGGGTAATGCTGAAAGATCAGAGAGACAAAGGAACAAGCCACAGCTCACCTCGACAACTCCATGAATCCTCTGACTGAATGTCTCTGAGTCCTCACCAGAAAGGCTTCACCAGAAAGGCTTCAGCCGAAAAAGCCTCTAGCTGAAAGGGACGCTTCTGCCAAAAGGCCTTTAGTTCCTGTTTTCTCACACCTTGTATACCTTTCTCTGCCCTGCCATCACTTCCTGGGATTAAAGGTGTTGTGTGCTTCCCAAATACTGGTAGCAAAGGCATGAGATCTCAAGTGCTGGGATTAAAGGCTTGTGTGCTTCCCAGTACTGGGATTAAAGGTGTGTGCCACTACTGCCTGGCTCTGTTTCTCTCCTAGATTGAGTCAATCTCATGTAGTTCAGGGTGGCTTTGAACTCACAGAGATCCAGATGCACCTCGGCCTCCCAAGTACTAGGATTAAAGGTGTGTACCACCACTGCCTGGCATCTATGTTTAATCTAGTGGCTGGTTTTGTCCTCTGATCTTCAGGCAAATTTTATTAGGGTACACAATGTATCACCACACAGAGCTGGTGTAGAGAACTTGCTTTCTATTCAGAAGAGGGAATAGAAGGAAAGGGCCACATACTAACAGATATGTCTATTCCCTAGGTGTGTCTTAAGTTCCTGTTGTAAGTTGGGTGCTCCACATTTTAAACAGTAATTCAGGTCTCACTGCGAGTCAATTATCCCCTTCTCAAACAAAGATACCCATGGTAATACACCCTGAGCAGTTCCTTTAGCTCCAAGGATCAGATGCAGCTAGCCTATCCTATCATTCATTACCTTTACCTATACCTCCTCATCAATTCTATACAATTTCTCTTCTGGGTATAAGAGCAACTTTAAGGTTTTTAATTCTGCATATAAGGACTATGAAGAAAGGAAAGTGCTTTTCGTATCTGTGCTGGTGAATCTTAATTGTCAACTTGACTGGACTTGGAATCACCTAGAACACATTTCTAGGCATGTCTATGAAGTTTAACCGAAGGTGGCAAACCATTTCTGAATGTGTGCAGCATGGGGCTGAGGTACTGTATTGAATAAAAACGAGAAAGTAAGTTGAGAGCTAGCATTCATCTACCTCTGTTTCTGGATTGTGGATGTAATGTGCCTAGACACCTCATACTCCAATGACTTTCCACTGTGATAGATTTGATAGATTGTATCCAAAATAGACCCTCTTTTTTTCCCTGTTTCTTTTTGTTGGTATTTGGTCACAACAGGCAAAGTAAGAAAATATTCTGCAGTCCTACATATGTCTTTTAGATTTCATATTGACCTAAGAGAGGGAATTAGAGAATACAGTTAAAGTTTGGGGTACCTAGTGAGTGACAAAAGTCAAATGGCAAACCTCAGGCCAGCGACTCCCACGATCCTTTAGAACATGTGGGTAAGGACATCGATTCTCCTTTCTCAAAGTGGTGATAATGCGCTCAGGACTTTAGGTCTCTACGGCTCTCTTAGAGTAGTTGAATGTGATCAAAATATATAGTATGCAATTCTCAAAGAATTAATAAAATGCCTCTGAGGGCACTCATGCATATGGTACACAGATGTGTATAGGCAAAACACCTATATATGTAAAATAAGAATAAGTAAATCTTAAAAATTAGAACAAGGGGAAAGGGTATTTACAGGAACATAGGCATCTTACCAATTACTACACTATTAAAAGAAATGCCCCTCCCCCAACAGCTATTAACTTCCTATAGCTTCCTCGGGAGGGGTTGGTGTGGGAGACTCATATGCCCCTCTTCCTTAGCTACCGTTAACTGCTGTAATTACTTACACACCTATAATGGAATACAGACAGTCGCAATCTTGTGCAGATTAGCATAGCTGCTCTGAGTGCAATGGCCATGTCAAGCCCTGAAAATTTTGTTCCACAATATTTAATCTCTTCCTCCCTTGCTTAAAATCTCCCCACCTTCTCTTCTGTGATGTTCTGTGAGGTTTGGAGAGGTGATATAGATGTATCATTTATAGCTGAATATGCAACACTTATTCTCAGCACTTTGAAGAAGGTATTGGATCCCTTGGAACTGAAATTAGACAGTTGTGAGCTAACATGTGGGTGTTTGGTATTGAACCTGGGTCCTCTGAAGAACAGCAAGTGCTCATAGCATCAGAGCCATCTCTCCAGCCCTTACGGTTTTATTTTATCATTATTCTTTGAAACTTATTTTTAATTTTTATTTTATGAAATTAAAATGTAATTTCATCATTCTTCTCCTCTTTTCTCTCTCCAGCGCATCCCATGTACCCCCTTACTCTCTCTCTCTCTCTCTCTCTCTCTCTCTCTCTCTCTCTCAAGTTCATGATAACATTTTCTTAAAAAATTCTATATATGCACATCATACTACACACACACACACACACACACACACACACACACACACACACATATATAAACTACAGGGTGAAGCTACACTATAGTGGTATTCTATTTGTACTGAAATGTGATTTTATTTGTATGTTAATAAATAAAGTTGCTTAGGGGTCAGAGCTATTAGCAAGCCATAGCGAAAGCCAGGGCGGTGGTGGTGCACGCCTTTAATCCCAGCACTTGGTAAGCAGAGCTAGGTGGATCTCTGTGTGTTCAAGGATACAGCTAGCATTGGAGACACACGCCCTTGATCTCAATACCAACCATAGAAAACTTGGGAGGTCTGGACAGAGAGGCAGTGACGAGACAGCCACGTAGTTGTGTTTATAACCAATGAGAAGGAAGAACCAGAACTCTTTATAAATCAACCGCACAGGAAGAAACTCCCCTTTTCGGAGAGCTCTCTTGGCGGAAGAAGCTAGCTGGCGGAAAGCGGGTAAGCTTCTAGCTCTGACCTCTTGGGCTTTCACCTTTACATTGGCTCTGTGTTTCTTATTTAATAAGGCGGTCGGTTACATCTACATTTGGCGCCCAACGTGGGGCTCGAACCCACGACCCTGAGATTAAGAGTCTCATGCTCTACCGACTGAGCTAGTCGCCACACTACACCATAAAGTCTCACCAACATGGCTGCCTAAACAAGACTTCAACAAGGATGACACCAATAGACACGCTAACATGGAAGGTAGAAATATCATGGAGCCCCAACCATAGATAAAGCAAGTAAGGAATGTTGAGAGTGAGAGAAATATCCTTCCCTCAGAGAAAAGCTCCCCAACTGATTATGCAATACCAAGAGGTCAGTTCTAATATCATACACATACAAGAAACATTATGTAATGTGGGATTTGAGTGACAATGGCCCCCATAGGCTCATATGTTTAAACACTTGGTCCCTAGTTGGTGGAACTGTTTGGGAAGGATTAGGAGGTGTGGCCTTGTTGGAGGAGGTGTGTCACTGAGGGTAAATTTTGAGGTTTCGAATTCCTATACCATTCCCAGTTCTCTCTCTCTCTCTCTCTCTCTCTCTCTCTCTCTCTCTCTCTCTCTCCCTCCTGCTCATAGGTAGATGTAAGCTCTCATCTAGTGTTCCAGCACCATGCCTGCCTGTTGCCATGGTCACCAAGCCTCCATTAAATGCCTTTTTCTACAAGTTGCCTTGGTTATGGTACTTTGTCACAGCAGTAGCAAAGTAACTAAGATAGAAGTTGGTACCTAGAGTGGGATATTGCTGTCACTGGCCTGTCCATGCTAGTTTTTGGAGGAATATGGAAGACTTGCAGACTTTTGACTAGGAAAGCAGTTGAATGTTGTAAGTGAGGCTTAGTTTGCCATCATAGTAGGATCTTGGGAGACAGCAGGGTTGAGAGCAATATATACTGTGGAAACCCAACCCAAGAGATTTCAGAGGGGAATAATGTTAGCAACTCGGCTAGAAACCATTCTTGTGATGTTTTAGGAAAGTATGTGGCTGATTTTTCCCATGTCCTAAGAATCTACCTGAGGCTAAATAGACCAGTTTGGGTCTAATTATTTGCAGAGGAGATTTCATGACAGCCTAATATTGACTCTGTTGTGTGTTTATAGATGATCACTCTTATGCAGATGTACAATGAAAAGGAGCAAGTGAGGCAAAAAGAAATACAAAATGTACAGTTTGAGGAGAAATACAGAACCAGGCAATTTAGTGTTGGAGCCTTGGTTTGTACTGAAAGAGATAAAGAGAAATGAAATAAAGAGAGTGATGCCCTCAGGGCAAGACCCCATCAGCAGCTAATCCTGCAACTTGTACAAAGAGCAGACCTAAAAAATTATCTGTCCCTAAAGAGCAACAACAAATCAAAGCTTATGCAAATGAAATTCAAGGAGGGGACCAGGTTCTACCCCAGGCTTATGGCAGAACTTGTCAGCTTTGGCTTCAGCCATGTGTGTCTGGTTTTAGAGTCATGAAGGATACAGGAGTAAAGGTGTTGTGGAATCTTCCTCCATGGTTAAGGAAAGCTCCTGAGGTCAGGGATATAGCAGGAGTCCCTGCATGGAGGCCTTGAGAGGCCATTTTGTGAAACTGTGAAAGTGATAGAGACCCCAAGATGTTAGTGATGTCAGACCTGAGGGTTTTCTTCCAAAGAGAATTGCAGAGTGGAATCAGCTCAAGAGAGAGAAGTATGTTGATGTCAGCAAACATAAAGGGATGGGTCATCTAAGCCTTTTGGCATCAGAGATACAAGATTCCCTTTGGGAAGGGTTAGGAGGTGTGGCCTTGTTGGAGGAGGTCTGTCATTGAGGGTAGGCATCCTGCATCATTCTCATTTTTCACTCGTTGCCCCTGCTTATGGATCAGATATAAGCTCTAGCTAGTGCTCCAACATCATGCCTGCCTGCCTGCTCCCATGTTCTTGCCACCAGGTTCCTACCTTGAGTTACTCTCTTGGCTTCCATCAATAAACTGTGTGATCTGCCATATGTAAGCCAAGCAAATCCTTCCAAAACCCAAGTTGCTTTTCATCATAGTCTCAATTACAGCAATAGAAACCTAAGGCAGTAACCTGGTCTCAAATTTATAGCAATCTGCCTACCTCTGCCTCTTGAGTGCTAATATTACAGGCATGAATCACCACACCTGGCTCTAGGAAGGGAATTTTAAATTTATGTACATCTATTATTATAATATTTGAGTTGGGAAGAATTTCTTTTATCTAAAGAGCAGTACATTATGTAAGTTACAATGAAATAGTGCACTTCATTTACAATAAAATGGTGATTCTTCATTTTTTAACAATAGAGTATCATTTTAGAACTATGGTGAAGGAAGACCATTTATACATAATTTATTCACAAATGGTTTTTATTGTAATCCTGAATATCTGCTTCTTTTTAAAGAAGTGTAACATGTTAGCAGATCAGTACACTAAAATTTCTGTTTTTTAAAAATTTAGACAATCTAATAGTTTCTTAGTGTGAAATTTATAAATAATCTTTTATCATAATAATATGCTTTTTTGAGACAATGTCTTACTCTATAGCCTAGGATGACCTAGACTGGCATCAAACTCACAACAGCCTTCCTGACTCAGCTTCTTGAGTGCTGGGATCATATTTAAGCCACCATGCCCAGTGGTCATTTTTTTTAAAACGTAACTTTACTGATGTATAACCTATGTGCAAAAAGTCACCAAGTTAAACTATTTACTGTATAAGGTTTCTATTGAATGTATGCAATTATTTAATTACCACAAATAAGACATAGAACATTTCTGCTTTTCCTTAAAGTCATCTGGCCAATTCATGGTCAATGCCTTTACCCTAGACCCAGATAATTACTGATTTGCTTTCTTTTAAAAGAGGATTTTGTTTTTAGATTTTTTTTTATACTTGGAATTATGCTATGTGTAGCTTTTGTCTATGGGAATAAATAAACATAGATATTTAGAAGGCAGTTGCTGCTCTGTCAGTTTAGTTAAATATCAGCAGTTAGTTCCCCACCTGGGCTTGTGACCTTGAGTGTTAGCTGGACATACTGCACCAAGCTTGAATTGACTCTACTCCCCACCCACCATGGGACTAGCCTCAAATCCAATTAGAGGACAGTTGGTTATCCCCACAATAGTCAAACCACTATTGCATAGGTTGGCATATCTTCCCATCAAGTTGGACTTTAGGTCCATAGGGTTCACAACTAGCTAAGACCAACAATGATTCCTTTCTCCTTCAGCAGCCTCTGGTGGTTCAGATGCTAGCCAGCATGAAGAAAGTTTCCAGCTCAGTGCCAGCCTGTTATCTTACAGCCAAGGTGTGTGGTATCTTTTGTAATATGTAAAAGAACTTATCTTCCAGTTCTGCTAGGTAGCCAACAGTATTGATAAGAGTTCATTTTATTGTAGGCTTCTGGACCTTCCATGACCCATTCCTGTGGAGTATCTCATACTTGGGACTATTAATCCTTCTTCATCCCAGAACACATGCCCTCTCTACTTAAAACTTTCCACCTACAGTATTCTTTTTATTTTCCTTTGATCACTGTTCTAGTATCTTTCCTCACCCAAGATACTCCCCTCCATGTCCCTTAGTCTGTTTTCTGATTTCCATCAGTACTCCATGTTCAACAAGCAGAACTTAAGTGGAAACCAATATCCATATAGAGGAAAGAGCATGTGGTATTTGTCTTTCTGGGCCTGGCTTATCACTTTGTATACAGTTTTTTTTTCAATTCCATCCATTTCCTTGCAAATCTAATCATTTCAGTTTTCTTTACAGCTGAATAAAATTCCATTTGTATATGTACCACATTTTCATTATCCATTCATCACTATTTCCTAGGTATTATGAACAGGGTAGCAGTGAACATGGGTGTGGCAGTATCCCTGTCATAGGGTAGAGAGGACTTTGCATATATGGTCAAGAGTGTAATATAGTGTTATATAATAATTATATAGTGTTATATAATCTCATATAATAGTTCTAAGTTTAGGGTTTTTTTTTTTTGAGAAAGCTAAGAATGATTTCCAACAGTTTATAGGTTTTAATTTTTTTTCCTGATGGCTAAGGAAGTTGAATAGAAAGTGTTCCCAGCTATTTGTATTTCTTCCTCTGAGATTTCTCTCTTTTTAGTTTGTAGTCTATATTTTAAATTTTTTGTTTGTTTTTGTGTTGTTTAGTTTTTTTTTATTTCTTTGTGTATTTTTGTCACTATTCCTCTGGATGTACACCTGGCAAACTTTTTCTCCAATTTTGTGGACTGTTTTTTTCATCCTATTTACAATTTCCTTACAGATTTTTTTTTTACAAAGCAAGTAAATTTGTCTAATTTGTTAGTTATCTAATGTTGATACATAGCACCATTGTCGACTTTCATTTTAGAATCTATTCTTTGATCTGATAATAAAAACAAGTCATTCCAGTATGTGCTAGTTAGTGTGGATAGTTACCTTGACAGGCTCTGGAACGACATGAGAGACATGCCTCTAGGCACATCCATGGGGGATTATTTAGATAAGGGTAGCTTCTGAGCAGCTGTGAGGGGTTATCTTGATTAGGTTAAAAGTAGGCAGTGCCATTTCCTGGGCTTGGGTCCCAAACTGCATAAGAATGAGAAAGCTCGCTGAACACTAGCATTCATCCATCTCTGCTTCCTGACTGTGACCACAATATGATGAACTGTTTCCAGCACCTGCTGCCTTGACTTTCCCTACAACGATGGACCGTATCTTCAAACTGTGAGCCACACAAAGCCTTTCCTTCTTTACTTTTGTGACTGTATCCTCACACTGTGAGTCAAAAATAAACTCACCCTTCCTTGTCTGTACCAGGATATATTATCACTGGAACAGAAAAAGTAACTGAGATACTGTTCTAAATAGAAGTATTTATTAGCTCATTTTGTAACACCATGATGAGGCAGTTACTGTTATGTTCCTTTCTTTTTTATAGATGAGGAAAGAGATGGAAGATTAAGTAACAGTCCAAAGTCATACATGGTTGATGACAGAGAAAATGCAGGTGACCCTTAATTTAAATACCACAGGATAATTATTACTAGGCTCTATTCCTGGAGGTTAATTTGTAAACTGATTTTTCCTTGATTAAAAATTGTTAGTCCACAGCATTTAAAATATGATCCAACATATTTGATGGATAAAGATGATAAATTTATTGTCGTTGGGGATATATGTTGATATGTTCTAAGAGTAAGTTATTTGTTTTATATTGTATTCCTCAGTTATACAATAGCAAGAATCTTTTACATCTTGCTGAAAATATTACAGAAGGTGTCAGAATGTGATATTTAGTCTGACCTTTTCCCTTTATGAGGATATTCCTTTAGGCATTCAAGCTATTTGGACATTTGAGACCTTGTTTGAAATACAAATGCCACAAGGTGAAGGCTCCTTTTATCACCTAATACCTCAATTGTTAATTAAGATTTACCTTTATTAAAATAAGCTAGAAAGAGAATATGACTCTAAGTAGAAAGCAGAACATATGGAAGGGACAAATATTACAAAGAAATCCTTAAGTTATTCACAGTTTGTACCATAACTCCCAGCCCCACCCTAAATCTAGTGAAGACCAGATTTCACCCCTTCCTTCTCAAGTCCAGTTGTTCTGACAGGATGTTCAAGCCTGTTTTCTGTCACTTTAGGAATGACTTCTGGTCCTTTCTCTGAACTTACCTGTTCTAGTATATTGCTCTCCTTTTCCCATTAACTACCATCATAACTATTACCTGGTTATGAATTCTGTGCATATTCTTCTACAAAGTTACGTTTAAGGTAGCAGGAACTTTAGGACGACTTTGGGGGTAATTTAGAAAGTACCTAATCCAGAGTAAGGAATCTGATATCGTGGTCTTGGGTTGAATAACATCCAATTTCTTTGCATTTACTTTAATAGGATACCTCTCTTTTTGTTTTGAAAAGATATCCTCAGGTTTTGTATGTGTATTAGGAGAGGGAACTTGAGAGGAAATAATTGAGTTTATTTCTATTCTTTGATCCAGAGCATATCATTTCATTAAGAAGCCTTCATCTAGAATATATTTTCCTGTTCCTTGAATAGTTTCATCTAAAGATTAAGTGGGTAGTCTCTCATAGTTCTCTTTAAGATTTAAAAACAAAGCCAGAAACATCTGCTAATAATTGAGAACTCTTGTGTTCTAACTCTGACCCTTCATTTCTTATGGAATAAGACCTTTCAGTTTTATTTCTTCATTTATTTTGAAGAGATTAGAAAACTAAAGGACTTTCACCTTTAAAATTCTTGGTTTGTCTCTATTCCTGCTGTTGCTTTCTTAAGTATTGCAGTATACTTAAAAATATTTTTATTTTATGTATTTGGGTGTTTTGTCTGCATATGCAAGCCCGGAGCCCGGAGAAGCCAGAAAAGGGTATCTAATAACCTGGAACTGGATTTATGAATAGTTGTAAGCCATTATGCATTTGCTAGGAATCAAATCTCCTTTGTCTGGAAGAGCAGCCAGTGTTTTTAACCACTGAGTCATCTCTCCAGCCCTTGTTTTATACATTTAAATATTCTATATTTTTAGTAGATGTTTCGTGTGTGTGTGTGTGTGTGTGTGTGTGTGTGTGTGTGTGTATTATGTGTGTAGGTGTCCATGAGTCCGAGTATACATGAATATGGAGGCCAGAGGTCTGTGTCAGGTGGTGGTGTAGTTGCATTTCTGTTGCTGTGATAAAATGCTCTGACCAAATGCAAATTGGTGAGGAAACGGTTTATTTGGTTTACACTTCCAGGTCACAGTCCATCATTGAGGGAAATGAAGGCAGGAACCCTGGAGGAAGTCTTCCTGTTGCCTTGTTCACTGGATCAGTCACAGGTTCACACTTTGCTAGCTTTCTTATACAGTCTAGGACTACCTACCTAGGGATAGTGCCAGCCACTGTTGGCTCAGCTCTCCTGTATTAACAACCAAGACAATCCCCCACAGGCATGCCTACAGGCCAGTCTGGTCTAGGCAATTCCTTAATCAAGGCTTCCCTCTCAGATGACCCTAGTGAAAGGATAACCGGCGCTGGTTGTTCGGCGGAAGAGTCACGAGCCATGGTTACCAGAGTTAGAGTGGGCTTTATCAGAGAGAAGAGGGGATAGGACGGGAGAAGCCAGGCCTGGTGGAAAGGGGCAGGGGGGGGGGGGGGGGGGGCAAGAGCAGAGATCACGAAGTCACGTCTGCGTGACTACGTGACCTCGTAACCATGGGGCATGGGGCATGGGGATGTGTGATCCGGAAATGACTAGGTGGAGATGACTAAGTGTCCCACCATGCATGCTCGACCATAGGGCGTGGTTGGAAATCTATCATCTAGGCTATGTCAAATTGAAAAGTAAAGCTATCAGGGGCAGGTGTCTTTCTTTCTTTTTCTTTTTCTTTTTGGTTTTTTGAGACAGGGTTTCTCTGTGTAGCTTTGCGCCTTTCCTGGATCTCGCTCTGTAGACCAGGCTGGCCTCGAACTCACAGAGATCTGCCTGCCTCTGCCTTCCGAGTGCTGGGATTAAAGGCGTGCACAACCACCGCCTGGTGTCTTACTTAATTCATCTCACTTTTTAAGGAGTGTCTCTTTCTGAACCTAGAGTTCATGGATTGGCTATACTGACTGGCTAGCAAAATTCAAGGATCTACCTGTCTCCACTTTCCAGTGCTGAGTTTACAGACATATGCTGGGCTTTTTACATGTGTGCTCACAATCCAAACTCACGCTTACATATCAAGTACTTTAACAAACGAGCCATCTCCCGGTCCCTGTTTATGGTAAGTGCCCTTTATTAATACTGAAGAACACAATAGAACAGCAGTTCTCAAATTCTTTGGCCTTAGACCTCCCCAAAGTTATTGTGGATCCCAAAGAGCTTTTGTTTCTGTTGACTCAAATCTCTTTACATTAATAATACTAGAATTAATACTATACTGAGCAATATAGCACATGTCTGTAATCTCAACACTCCAGAAGTAGATGTAGGAAGACTGATGTAAGTTAAAATTCAGCCTGGTCTACACAGTGAGTTTTGGGCTACCCAGCAGAACATAATAGCAAGATATTGTCTTAAACAACAAGAACCAAAACTGTTATTTTAATCATAAGAATATAAAGAGATGTGTTCCACAGGCTCTCAGAAAAGAGTCGTGGCATCACCACAGTGTTATATATTGAAATATATTCTACTGTACACAGCAGATGAAAAAGGCAAACAGAACCTTGGCATTAGAAAGGAAATTTTGACTTCGAGATCCCAGGAGGCAGTATCAGGGATCTCTAGAGGTTCTCAAATGATGTTTCAAGAACTATTTCTGGGATAATGTGGCTCAGTTGTAGAGTACTTGCTTAGTATACAGGAGACCTAATAAATACATGACTAAATAAATAAAACCATTGATGCATAAAATGTATATTTAATTTCTTTATGAATAAAACCAAATTAGTATTTGTGTACCTAGGTTATCATTATCTGTCTCCTTTCTCAATGATGTGAGCAGTACCTGCCTAAATAATGTCAATCTAATTGTAATACATTTCAAATAATGTAGGATATGGTCCTAATACGTAAGAGAAATGTCTCTGACTCATGTATGTATTTTCTTCTCAAGTCATTCAGTTAGTTTTCCTATGAGTGCCCTTCTGTTCTTACTGGAATCCTTCCTTCTGCAGTTAAAGGAGGTTTTGGCAGTACAGATGATGGAACTCAGATCCCCACATGTGCTAGGCAAGTGCTCATCCACTCAGTCACACCTTAACCCCGTTTAAAAGATTTTCCATCACTTTTAGAGCGTTCTCACTTCAACAATAGTTCATTACTTACCGTTAAAATACTAACCCCAGAACTCCATGCAACTCAAATGCTATTATTCTATTTTGTTTTTCACATACTAATGTTCATAGTTATCAATGTGAAATGTAGTGAAACATGCTGTTTTCAAACTCACTTGCAGTGGCTACCTGGAGAATGGCCCCCAGTGTGTCTGCTCTGATGCCATCGCCTTTGTGGGAAAAGAACAATTTGAGATTGAATGTCTCTGGCAGAAAAGTTCTGCAGTGCTAAGTCAGTATTATTAATTTCCTTGTCATATTATTACCCTCCATAGCATAGGCCCATTGTTTCTTATGGTATGTGTGCACAAGTCTCTGCGTGGGGACGTTTTCTGCCTGTTGGAAGTATGCTTTGACAGCTGAAAACAATCCCATGGCCTTAAAGCCCACAGACTCAGCTCAGTCTGTTGTGGGCAGAGGCTTGTACACAAACACTCCAGCTTCTCACTTTTAGCTATAATAATTCTGAGTTGCATTCTCTGCAAATTCAGATGATCTCGATGGAATTGTGCCCCAAATGCCCATCACAGGAGGCTGCTCATGAATGTGCAATGTATTTCTTCCATCTTTAACTCACTGTTGGTGCTCCCTGAGGTCTCTGTCATATGCACTCAAAACCTGGTCTCAAAACCCACTTGTGGCCCATCTTGAACTAAAACAGCCAAAAGATATAGTTCTGTCTTTTATACTTACGTGTAAGCTATCCACACCAATACATTTTGCTCAATAGAGCATTAAGACTAGGTTTTAATCCAGGACTGATTACTGTTCCCATGGTAGCAGCTGGAGCTCACTGACAGTAGTGTCCCAGTAAATGTTTAAACAACCAGCTCCAGGAAAAAAAATCCTCACTTACTGATTCTGTTGATTCCTGGAGTATGCATTCTCCTAATGTAGGTGATTTCAAGCTACCAATACGTTAGAACAAATATGCACAGTGGACTCTCATGAGCCTGGATAAGTTGGCTTTAGTATATGTTCCCTTTTTGTTGCTGTGGTAACGCCTTGGGCAAAAGAAATTTAAGGGAGAAAAGGGTGTATTTCATCTTACAGGTTCCAGTCCATTATTAAGGGAAGTCAGGGCAGGAACTTGAAGCAGGGACCATGGAGAAACAGTGCTTATGGCACCTCTCACAGGCTCTTGCTTAGCTAGCTTTCCTAGCCACTCTAGGACCACCTGCTCAAGGGATGTCTGCCCTCAGTGGCCTTGGCCCTCCCACAGCAATCCGTAATCAAGACAGTCCCCCACAGACATAGCGACAGGCCAGTTTGATCTAGGCAGCCCCTCAATTGAAACTCCCTTTTCATGTTCCTCTAGGCTGGGTCAAGCTGGCAGCTAAAGCTAATGAGGACTGCTACTGCTGCTTACAGGAGTGAACTGTCACAAAATGGGGAGTTCTGCTGGTGAATATGACAGAATTTTCTCATATTGTAGCATCAATGTAAACTAACCATATTTTCTTATGTTTTAAATGTAGACTCTGAGGTCTAGGGTGAGGAAAAGATCTATCTAGTAGCATAAAGTTAGGCACAGCCTGGATCCAGTTTCTTTATTGTTCATTGGGAAAGATGGCAAGAAGCAGAATTTGGTTAGTATGGACTGGCAAAGGATTTGAGTTTTCTAGGGTCAGTGGTAATGGTGAAACATGTTCTGGAAGTGTAGGGAATAGGGTTAAGTCAGAGAAATTGTTGCTAAACGTCTTACTGGGTTGGACTGTTTTTTGGTTGCTGTTTTGGTGTTTTTGTTTTGTTTTGTTGTGTTCTTTCCTCTTTCAACAAATACTTCCTCATTTTGTCTGACATGCCTGGATAAAGGTGTGTTCAGTCCTAAGGGTTCAACGCTTAGTAAAACAGCCCCTGCCCTCATCCAGTCCTCTTGCAGGCAAGCAAAGAGCCTTGTAGAACAAGGGTCAAGGCAAGAAAACAGCTGAAAATACAACAGTACCGAGGAAATTGAGGGACAAATCAACATCTCAGAAAGAAAGACAACATATACGATTCTAATGATCATTTAATTTGTTGTTTGGGGTGAGATGGATTTGGGCAGTGAGACATGAAGAATCAGTGAAAATGTTAAGCAGGAAAGAGACATGCCTTAGTTTGTTTTTAAGGTGATCATTGTAATTATAGAGTAAACAAGAAACCAGGCTCACACTCAACCAGGACAGTTTACTCTGGTATGATTAGGTAGTTATCCCAATATTTCCATAATAAATACGCTGATGGTTTAGTCTGCCAATCTGGTGGTTTGATATGATATAAATGTCACCTATGGTAACTTAATTTTTATTTTTATCGATCTAATTTCCCATCTTTATACCACTATAGTAGTTATGAAGTCATTGAATTTGTACCTTAAGACAGTTATAACTGTAAAATGTAAAAATGCCAAGGGCAGTCCTATGTACTGTGTAGGTATTAACACTCTAAACATGCATGCCTATCCTATATTCTTCCTTATTTGGCCACGTTTCTAAAGTACAGAGAAATCACTTGCCCTATCTTACATAACTGAGAACCCAAAGAGCTAGGCTACAAACCCAGGCTGGCTTTTACTGCACAGTCGTTTATCATCTGTGTAAGAAGAATTAGTTGCAGCAAGGCAGTTAAATTCACTTAGTGAAGTAAATTGTTTTCAGCTATGTGAATTGCCCATTCGACCATTTTGTTTGATAAATTTGTTGCCTGATAAAAATAATTGAACTTTTTGTTTAGACAATCAGAACCATAGCATTATGCATTCTTTGTTTTTACCTCTTTGCTTCAGCTAACAAGCATCCTTGTATTGTTATGGACTTTGTATTTTTATTTGCTTTGTATGTTTCTCTTTTTCCTGAGGTGCTGCAGCTCGAAGCCAGGGCCTCACCCATGATAGGCGAGTTCTTTACCAATGAGCTACACTCCTCAGTTGCAGGTACTGTTATAAATATGTCAGAAACCCTAAGTGATTCCAAACCATGGTGGTATATTGCGTCACTTTCTGGACTTCATAGGTGGAGAAACTAAGGCACCAGAGGTTTGACCATGACTGAGGTGTCCCTGAGTGTGGTGGAGCACACCTGTAATTCCTCCAACACTTAAGGGGGAGCTGAGTCAGGAAGATCAGGAAAGTTACAAAATTAGTTTGAGGCCAGCCTGGGCATCATGAGACCTTGTCTTAAAACAAACAAAATGAATACATAAATACACAAATCAAACAAAACAAATCAACCAAAATACCAACAAAACCAAAAAGAAAACAAGACTAAAGTCAGAGAGCCTCAAAGCGCCTCAGGAAGGCACAGCTGAGCAAACTGGCTAGTGAGCATGTTCCTCACCTCTTGGCTGTCATCTCTTTCCTACCTAGAACGCATCACCTCAGTCTCCGGTAATTCTAATTTGCTAATGATGAGAATGCTGCTTTTTTGTTTTACATTGAACCCGATTTTCCTAATCTTCCTCATATGGTATGTATGTGTACTAATATTTCTAAATGTTTCACATAAATTACATAAAAGTTAGGTCTATAGTCTATAGATTTTTTCCTACTTTACTAATATATAATTAGTATAAAGCAAGTGTGTATCATGTATCAAATTTGATTATATCTGTGTGTATATATACATATATATGCCTGTATGTGTGTTAATACCATAATCAAGTTAATGAAACCATACCCATCAATTTTTAAAGTTTCTTATTTCTCTTTAGTTTTTCTCTTTTGGTGCTAAGGACATTTAACATGGCATCTGCCCTTGAGAACTGTTTAAGTGCATGTATTAGTTTGCCTCAGGAATTTTATTATAGTGACCCAAAGCAAACTAATACACACACTTAAACATCCCTCAAGGGAAGACAGCATGTTACATGTCCTCACATTTGTCATATTAAATGTCCCTATACATACTGGAATATTGACTAGCTTGATCAGTCAACAGATTTTTTTAACTTCCCTTGGCCTCAGAGTAGAAGAACCACCACAGATACTTTGTAATTTGCTTGCTGATTGATGGATACATCTTCATTTTCCATGCTGGAACTG
Source organism: Peromyscus attwateri (assembly GCA_902168425.1). Lineage (NCBI taxonomy): Eukaryota > Metazoa > Chordata > Mammalia > Rodentia > Cricetidae > Peromyscus > Peromyscus attwateri. Next base: position 38,641 of record CABHPP010123778.1, read on the forward strand.
ACATGTTTAGGCCCTGCCTAATTTAGATCCTTACACATGAAGAGCAACCTTATATTTCATTGTTAGATATTTTCAAGTGAAAATTGCAATGTGATCCCTATTCACATTCTTCTCAAATGAGGTGTACATACAAGAGAATAAAAATTTTGTTTTAGAAAATCTGTATTTAAATTAGAAGTGGAGCTGTAAAGACTCTGAAGTATATATCAATATGAAAATACTTGAAATTAATACCTAGATTTTTTTTACTATTTTGTGATTAAAATCTCTTGAACAGCTACCTAAAACAACTACAAATCCACAATGCAATTTCATGCTATGATGGACTCAAGTAATAAGGATATTTTAGCTTTAAAGAACGTTCCTAGTAGGGCATGGTGGTACATGCATACAGTCCTAGCACTTGGGAGTTCAAGATCAGCCTCAGCTACACAGTGAGTTCAATGAGAGCTTGGGCGACATGAAACTGTTTAAAAGAAATGAGCAAGGCAACGTCTATGAAAGTTTCCATATGTTAAGACACAGGCGTTCTCCCCACATAGCCGACTTTCTAGACTGCTTTTACTCACTAACTGAAACTCCAGGCATTGCCAAAATAACTACAGAACACTTGACACAGAGCTAGAGAGTAAATATCTCTACTTGAGCTTCCGCTTGGGAAAATTCAGCCCTTTAAATGCTATCAGAAAAGACAGCATGAGTCAGAGCACAGAGGATACACCTTATCTTGTTTGCACAGGTGACTCATGCTTCACAGATGGGTGACTTCAATGACAAAGAATGCCTTTGCCCCCCATTTCTGAGTTTGAATTAATTCCTTCCCTCTTCCCTATCCTTAGTGTCCTTGACTTTGGTTAGAACCTTCTTGATTATATAACTGTTTTTGCTTCTTCTATCATGGAAATGACTTCTGGAATGTCCTTTGCTTTTTGTGGTTAATTTTGAACTAGAAAAACATGAGTTTCTTCAATCAGAGATCATCCAAATCTTTTGAGAAAAATCAAACCCACCCAACCAAGATCTCCTGGATCTTTTCGCTATTGAGCAAAGGTTACTGAGTATTCAATATAATCTTAGCATTAGGTATTAAAAGATGAACATACCATACTAGCCTATGCTAAATGATTTTTCACAATTTAAAATATTTGAACTTGCTGGGCAGTGGTGGTACAAACCTTTAATCTCAGCACTTGGGAGGTAGATCTCTGTGAGTGGTGGATCTCTGTGAGTTCGAGGCCAACCTGGTCTACAGAGCAAGTTCCAGGACAGGCTCCAAAGCTACACAGAGAAACCCTGTCTTGAAAAACCAAAACCAACAACAACAAAAAAAGAAAGAAAAAATAAAAAAAATTGAACTCAATATAAAATTACTTGGAATTGATTCCAGCTTGCTCTGTTTTGCAGTTATTGTTTGAGACAGGGTCCCATTCTGTAGGCTAGGCTGGCCTCAAACTTGGAGCAACCCTCCTGTCTCTGCCTCCTAAGTGGAGCTTATAGGAATGAGCTACCATACCTGCATGGTCTTCTTATCAACTGTAGGAACTGAAGAACAAGTTAATATTTAATACACATATTATATTAAATTGTTCTTCAGTTACTACAGCAAAGAAAACTTAGAATAAGAAGCATTAAAGAATTTAAAGTTACAGATTTGGGAGACCTGGGGTTGCAAAAAAGAGGTGTGTTACCTCAACTTCTGGGTTCTCTGAACTGTCCACCACAAGAGATTCTGACTCAATGCCTGGGGCTCCTTTTATTCAAGTTCTGTTTTTCCACAGTGGAAAAAAAAATCCTAAGGAGAAAAAAAAGGTGAAAACCATAAAAATACTCAAGAAAATAAAAAGACCCTAAAGTGGACTGAGGCAATGACAGTGGCTGAATCATGTCAAGTTGGGTCAATGGAACCAATACTATTCTATACATTATTCGGAAATAGCACCTGCCACCTCTGTGCTAGACTGTGAAGTGGGAAAGTGTGTGGGCTCAGCAAACTGGGACTTTCATGACCATCACACTCCTCTTCTGTTTCATGGCAGATGGCTGGACAACTATTTCAGATTGGTCCAGTGACATGAAAAGCATTTAAAACTTGAAATAGTTTTTCCAATTTTTGAGCAACTGTCTTGGTAAGAAATAATTTCTGACATGCAGTCAGCATGAAATAACTGTTCGGCTTGTATGTTCTAGTTGTATTCTACTTATGTCCCTGAAGCAATGCAGAATCCATTAATTGATTAAATGAGCAAAGTTTTTTGGTTGACGTCTATATGTGAATTACAGATAATTATTGGTCTGCTGGGAAAAAAACTGATACTTGAAGTATTTTGGTGCCTGGGGTAGTTTTTATGATTGTTGCTGTCATCTTTTCACTTTGGTTAAACTCAGGAGATTTGCTTTCATGTGGTAACACATATCATATTTCTGGGCCTGAGTTGAGGTGGAATCTTTGAGGATTTTGTCTCCCATGTCATGGCCAATAAATACTCTGGGAGATTTCTTGGTATCCACATCGGGATACTAATGAAAATTCACAATTCTGACCTTGCTGCCCAGAACATGAACATTTTAATGATATTTTTTTTCTATGTGTGTGGAATGCTGTAGACACGATGAAAAGGACATGATCCATGTGTGTTTGATACATATCTGTAATTCGAGTACTTTCAAGACTGAGGCAGGAGGTTTAGAAGTTCAACCCAAGTCAGGCGGTGATGACACACACCTTTAATCCCAGCACTTGGGAGGCAGAGGCAGGCAGATCTCTGTGAGTTCGAGGCCAGCCTGGTCTACAGAGTGAGTTCCAGGACAGCCAAGGCTATAGGGAGAAATCCTGTCTTGAACCGCCCCCCCCCCAAAAAAAAGTTTAACCCAAGCCTCAACTACATAGTAAGTTCCAGACAAGCCTGGACTACATAGTAAAATAAACAAGCCGAATCTGATGGTGAAGGCAAATAATTCCATCTACTCTGTAAAGCTGAGATGGAGAGGTCATCATAGTCAACAAAGGGATTTCAAGCCTGGCTTGGCCAACTTAGAAGGACCTTGTCTCAAAATAACATGCTATAAAAGGTCTGTGGATACAGCACAGTGGGGGTGTGTGAGTGACATGTTCTAGTTTCTTTTGATTGATGGGCCAAAGCACTTGCACAAAAACAACTTAGGGAGAAAAAAGGTTACATTCCACTATTGAGGGAAGTCAGGGCAGGAACTTAAGGCAGAAACTGTAGAGGAACACTCTCTCATGGGCTCATGCTTAGCTAGCCTTCTTCACACCCCAGGACAGCTAACATGAGTGAGGTCCTAGATCAGTCTCTATTGTCTGTCTGCCCAGCCATCTCTACCTCCCTCTCTTCACCTCTCCTCCTCCCCTTCTCCCCCTCTCCCCCTCTCCCTCTGTCCCCTTCTCCCCTCTTCCCCAGACCCACAGTTGTTAGTCCCATATAAACACACAGAGGCTTATATTAATTACAAACCGTTTGGCCTATTACTCAGGCTCATAGCTAACCAGCTCTTAGGCTTAAATTAACCCATTGTTCTTGTCTGTGTTTAGCCACGTGACTTGGTACCTTTTCTCCGTTCAGCATTCTTAGTCCAACATTCACATTCACATCTTACTTCCTCTGCCAATGAATGGCAACTCCATTTCATCCTTTGCTCTTCCTAGGCTTCTGCTAGTCTGGTCATCCTGTATACATCCCTCTCTCCCTCTCTTCCACTCTCCCCCTCCCTCTCTCCTTCTCTCATCTCTCTCCCTCTCTTTCTCCCTCCCTCCCTCCCTCTCTCTCCTTATCCCCCTCTCCCTCTCTCCTCCGTCTCCTTCTCCCCC
>CABHPP010123779.1:0-33567 GCA_902168425.1 Peromyscus attwateri
ACTGGGAGACCTCTTATTGGTTGCTGGCTTGGGAGACTTCCTACCTCCACCTAGGCAGTGCTGGGATTCACCAGCACAGCTTTGCAAGGCTCCCTCTAGCCATCCCTGTCCTTCATCTCTTTTCTAAGGACAGGTTGGTGGAAGCCTGCCCTTTCCATATGCCTTGAAGTTTCTGTCCCATAAAATCATCATTTCCCTAATCACATGGCATGGCAGGGACAGGAGTTTGCCTCCACAGCTCAAGAAGCATCCAGAAGGAATGGTTAGAAGAGCCAGAGGTGTGGTTGTTTTGTGGAAACAGCATTTCCCAGACACAACAGGGCAGACGCACATAAGGACTTGTAGAGACCATGACAGCATGTACAGGATGTGCATAAGCTCAAGTCAGAGGACATCCCAGTGTGAGGGGGAAGGGAACACCAAGTCCTACCACTAGCCAAGAAGCTACTTGCAATTGACACCTGAGGGGAGAGGGAACATTAGTTCTTTTCAATGGAGTGGCACTGGGTATATCAACCACACTCCCGAGCAGGTTCCATGCTCATAGTTGGACAACATAAATCAGACACCATGCTTTTTGTCATGTGAGTGTGTGTGTGTGTGTGTGTGTGTGTTAAGAGAAAGAACATGTAGTTGGGTGGGTAGGTGGGTAGGGAGGTAGGGGAGGATCTGGGAGGAGTTGGGGACGGGAAAGAATATGATCAAAATATATTATATGAAATTCTCAAAGAATAAATAAAAACAGTAAAAAAAAAAAAAAGGTAGCATCAAGAGAGGCAAAAGGCCATTAGGAAGAAATTCAATGGCCAGTGATAAGGAAGGCAACTTGGGCCAATCAGGAGCTGAGGCCTTGTGGAGAGCCTAGAAGTTAAGCCATGAATGAGTGCCTGGCCAGAAAAACCAAAGCTCCTTTTTCTCTCTGGCTCCCATCCCTGGCCTCCCATCTGTACCTCTTATAGCCAAGGACCCCATCTGCAGAGAAGCGAGTGTTTACACAGCTACTCTACCAAGGACTGTGTGACTTTGACAGTGGGGGCTGAGTGCCTGACATCCCACAGCATCCCTAAGACCCTGGCTCCCAGCCTTGCTTTGCTGGCCCCATGCCACCGTATCATTCTTGCTCGCAGGGACATGGATGATAAAGTTTCCAGCATTGCAACCTTTTTTTCTCTCCTGTCTCCAAGTACTGTCTCTGGGAGATTATCTAAATCACACACATTCAGCCATGATTGATGACTCCTGAGTTCTTCACTATCCTGGGAGATATAAATTTCTCAGTGGGTTATTTACTCAAAAAGAGACTTCTGATAAATGTCCTACTCCTAGGAGTCACAGGTGGGCAATAATAGCAGTTATGTGGTTAGAAAGGTACAAAGCATGAAATTAATGGCATAGAAGCAATCCTGGGTCAGGAATTATTAGGAAAAGCACTGAGACCTGGGGAGAAAAAAAACGGGAGTCAGGAATGAGTTCTAACAACCATTTCTCGATCAACTACTTAGGGTACCTAGCAATTGCTAGAGCATTATGTCTGCATTTGTCAGAGAGGAAGAGGAGGCACAGCCACTGAGGTTGGAAGGTGCCAGAAGGTAATGAATCCAGGTTGCACATTCTTCCTGCCAGGCCAGGATGCAGGTCACATGTAAATCAGGCTGCTTTCTCTCTCTGGGGGATGGCTTTAGAAGCCCTTCTCTTACAAAGTGGCTGTGAGAGGCAATAAGACAGCAAGAAACAACTCCTTCTATGATATATCATATATATTCATTGTTATGGTCTGAATCTGTAATGCCTTCTCTGGAAGGTACATGAGTTGGGGTCTTGGTTGCTTACCTATAGGACTTTTTTGAAAAGGAGCAGATCATGAAGGTCTAATCAAGGATTCAATACAATCACGGATTCATCATTCAAAGGATTACTGGGAGTTGGTGGAAACTGGAAATTGTAGCCTAGACAGAGAAAGTAGATCACTAGAGAGCTGGCTCTGGAGGGAGTAATATACACCCTACCCTTCCTCTCCCCCTGCCATCTCTCTGCTTCTTGGCTGTCGTGAGGTGAGCAGCCTTTTCCATCACAGACTTTTACTATCATGGTGCTCCATCTTAGTCCATAGGAATGTAGTTAGTTGACTATAGACTGAAACCTCTAGAATCACAAGACTAAGGCTTTCTTCCTTACTTGGTTATATCAGGAATTTTGTCCCTGAGACCAAAAGCTGCTGTCTTACTCAGGGTTTCTATTGCTGTGATGAGACACCATGACCAAAAGGCAAGTTGAAGAGGTAAGTATTTATTTGGTTTACACTTCCATAATGCTGTTCATTACAGGATAGGAACCCAAACAGGGCAGGAACCCAAAGGCAGGAACTGATGCAGAGGCCATGGAGAGTGCTGCTTACTGACTTGCTCCCCATGGCTTGCTCAGCCTGATTTCTTATAGAATGCAGGACCACTAGCCCAGGGATGGTACCACCCACAGTAGCCTAGCCCCTCCTCCATCAATCACTAATTAAGAAAATGTCCTAAAGGCTTGTGTACAAGCCTCTTATAGAGGCTTTCTTAATTGAGGTTCCCTCCTCAGATGACTTTAGCTATCATCTAGCACAGTTGCCTAGCATATTACTATAAGATATCTTGTCAACATCTGTGGCCCCTGAGAGGCTTCTCGTGCTTCGCTTGACAGTCTCACACCCATGTGCATACAGGCAACATCAAGTGGACTCAGTTTTCAAAACAAAAGAGCACATGAAGTTGAGAGAGGAAAACACTGGGTGTGAAGGGAGGAATTAGAAGGAAGCGCATGAGGTGGACATAATCAAGACACATTATAGGCATGTCTGAAACTCTCAAACAATAAAAAAAAAGAACTTCTTTTGCAAAACCTTAACTACAATGTCTCTTCGGAGACCTTCTGTTGATGAAGAACTAGTTTCACAGAATTTTGCTAGGGGCAATCAACCATAGTGACCTACTTGCTACCTCATGATAGAGCCAATGATGGCCCCTGCCTCCCTACCTATAGAGATCAGGCTATGGGGTAGATTGCATAAGCAAAGAGAATCTTGACATAAGAATAGGTAAGTAGCTCAAGAGGAGAGGAGAGGAAGGCTGGCGGAGAACACTTTTGTGTGCCAACTTGACTGGGCCACAAAACCCCACCTGTTTATCTGGTCAAGCATATACTGAGTATGTGTGAAGGTGTTCAGTGATAAGATTAGTATTTTAGTTGGTTGACTAAGACAAGTAGTGGCTCTTGCCATAGGTAAGCTTTGTGTAGGTGAGCCTTGTCCAACCAGTGGTAAATCTGAAGAGAACTCTTCCCCTACCCAGAGTGTGAGGAGATCTCCTACCTGCCTCCTTGGACTGCACTTGGGACTTTGCTTGCTGCTGGGCTTGATCTGGAGCTCAGTCCTTTTGGGGTCATGCACTTACTGGCTTTCAGATGATAACTGACACCATCGACTCTAATGTTCTCAGGCTTTTGAGCCTGATTTGGTCTACACCATCCTTCTTTGTGGATCTCCTGCTTGCACGTTCAGATCTTGAAAAATCTCAGGCCCTAAAACTGTGGGAGCCAATTCTGCACATCAAATCTCCTTACACATCAGAGACAGCCTGTTAGTTCTTTTCCAGGAAACCCTTACCAATACAAGGGTCACTTTTCCCTTTAAACAATGAGCTGAGAACACAGCCCTGGGTCTGCATTACTCTCCTGCCATGTGAAGGGAGCCTCCAATCACCTCAGTTCCCACAGCTGCTTATGCTCGTGAGCAAGAAGGTGGGTCTATCCAGTTGAACCCACCTTCTCTCTACTTCATGCTCCTGCCAAAAGACCTTGACATTCAGAGCCAAGACTCGTGAAACATCAGCTACCCTAGGTGACAACTGTCACCCCAACATATCTGCATGACACCTGTCCATGGACCTCACTGTCACCTTCTGAGGGAGCTCAATGTGATATCCAGGAGGTGAGGAAATGCCACCGGGGTGGTTTAGATAGGTGACTTGCATAGGCTCCAATGCAAACCAGCTTCTGCACTGCAGAACATAGTCTAGGAAGGGAGGGCAGCTGCATATGACCCTGCCTTGCACACACAGCAGAGTCTTCACAGAAGGAACCCCACCTGGCAGTGAATGAATTTATTAATTTACTCTGTCTGTCTGTCTGTTTCTCTCTCTCTCTCTCTCTCTCTCTCTCTCTCTCTCTCTCTCTCTCTCTATCTCTATCTCTTACACATACACACTGACTCTGTCTCTGTTTGTGTGTCTGTGTGTGTGTGTGTGTCTCTCTGTTTCTGATTGTCTTTGTCTCTTTCTCCTGTCTGTTTCTCTGTCTCTGTCTGTGTGTCTGTATGTGTGCACATGTGTATGCAGGTACATCTGTGTATACTTGCATGTGGGAACCACAAGACAACCTTGGCTGCTGTTTCTCAGGCGTCATTCATCTTAATTTTTTTAAGACAGAATCTCTCACTAACCCTGAACCTCACTGGTTGGGCTAGACTATATGGCCTGGCAGCCCGGGGATGCACCTGTCTCTGCCTCTCAAGCACTGGGGTTACAAACATTCACTACCATACCTGACTTCTATATATGTTCTGGGGATCAAACTCAGGTGTTCATTCCTGCAAGGCAACTACTTTACCAACTGAGTTCTCTCTCCAGAGCATCGTCCCTAGGATGTTTAAAAATGGGTCAATATTATAGCATGCAGAAAGCACCCTATACATTATCAAATTATGTTCATTGTTAAATGATATGTGTGTGCATGAATGTACATGTGTACATGTTTGTGTGTATGCAGGTGTAAGTGTGTGTGTTTGCAAGTGGGCACCATAGTATGTGTGTTTTCTAATTGGGAAATCTTCCGAGAACCCTTGAGACCCCGAAGATATGTGCTTTAGTGAGGTCACAGTTAGATATGCTCAGAGTAGATACTCTTGTCAAAAAATGTGTGACTTTGGGGTTTGTTTTGAGGGGAGTGGAGGTATTAAAACAATATCTTTTCTCCTACAGGGCATGAAATTTCATCATTAGAAAAACTCTGCTTTGGATCCAGGCATTTCTGGCTTTGGAAATAAAAACTGCTATCATCATTAAAATTTAAAGGAGCACTTAGTGCTAGGGACTATTCCAGAAGCTTTGCATGCATTATCTCAATGCAAATCCGTCAGGTCTTTCACACAATTAACTGATGCCACTTTACACACAGGAAAGCCACCTGAGTTTTCAAATAGGTTGTAAGCAGCAGAGTGCAGCTGTGAATCCAGATGTGTGTGCAGGTGTACAGGTGTGCAGCCCTTGCTGTCACACATGAGCAGCGAGCAGGGTTCTCCAGCTCCTCCCACAATTCAATGGTGGTATTGTGGAGGTGTTACTCTCAGTATATAACCTACTCACTCCAAGCATATAGCCTCAACTTCACTCTGTGCTTCAGTCAAAACAAAGACGCACATCTGTGAGCCCCAATCAAACCAAACACAGGAGCAAAAAATTAGTAGTAGGGTTCACAGAACTTAGTCTTGTGAAAATGTTACTGTGACCTCATCAAAGTCTCAGAAAGGGAAAGTCAGACAGCTCATACCATCAGATCTCACCAAGAAGGTGTCATTCCAAACCCCCAAAGAGAAAGGAGATGGCTGCCACTGCTGGCTCCTCCCTCCAGCCAGCAAAGGCCCCTCACCCTGTCTCCAGGAGCCTCTCCTGGTCTTGGGCAAACTCTGTGCACAGACAGGCCAATTGTTCCTGGAGGATGCAACCTCCACATCCTCCTCAGCCAACCCTATTATGCCCTACACTTGGATAACTATGCTGGTACCTACCTCCCCCAGTCTAAGACTGAAGGAGCCAAGTTTCAGACACTCACGCAGCTGTTTTTCTGACCCTTTTGTCCATGCAAGAGGTAACAGTGTCAGTGAATACACCCAGATTTACAACTCAAACGTGCAACCCACACACTCACTTCTTTTGTGTGTATGTGTGTGCGAGTGTACACTTGAGTGTAGAGATTAGAGGACAACCTAAGGTGTCATTTCTTAGGTACCGTCCACCTGTTTGTTAAGACAGGGTCTCACTGGCCTAGAACTCACCTAGCAGGCTAGGCTGCCTGGTCGGGAAGCTCTAGAGATCCACCATCTGCTTCTCCTGTCCTGGAATTAATAAGTGTGGCCCATCATGCCTGGTTTTTACATGACTCCTAGGGATTTAACTCTGATCTCCGTGCTTGCAAGGCAAATGCTTTATCAGCTGATCCGAGTGAGGTGTATGTTGAATGTATGGTGCTATAGTGTTTGTGCATGGCAAGGAGGGTAAGCAAACGAGCACAATGCCAACCACGACCAGAACCTGCCCATCTGGCCTGTGGCAGCCCTGCCCCCATGGAAAGTCTCCTGGTGTCCTCCCCAGACCAGGCTGGGACCTGCACACCTGTGTGGAGGGGAGTGGTGGCAGAGGCGTCTGCTCTTTTCGGTGCACAGATGGGCTCACAGGTGGCGGTCAGTACACCACTTTGCAAAACAAGCTAGAAAAGAGGCATCAAGCTGTGTCATGGGCAGTAGAATACATCAGATATGGGAACAGGGACAGCTCCAGCACTGGTCCCAGACTCACCTCCTCCAGTAGGGGATGCCAAATCCATATACCCACCAGGTCCAGATCACACAATGTCTGTCCAAACTGTGCCTTCACATCCTAATCTATATCCTGACCCCTGCCACTCTGTCAAACATGCTTACCAAGTCCATTGGAGGATCTGTGTCAAGCCCATTCTCCTTTGACAGCCCTGTATACCTCCGTTTCCTTTCCAAAGGCCGTGGCCCAGGCCAGCCCACCTGTCACCTTCTGTGATAAACACCACCCAATCTCTACAGAAAGCTCCTGCAGTGACAGGACAGCTTGCACTATTAACTAGGGATTCTTCCTTCTCTGCTCAGGACCTAGGTACCTCCTAGGTTCATGTCTCTGCTTGTCATGATGAAATGTGGAGGGTGTGTAGAAAGCAACTATCTCTTAAGTTGTTATTTTTGAGCTTTGAGCCCCTACCAGCCCAGTTCTGAGCCACAGTCTTGTTCCACAGAGAGTGTTCCAACTTCCTTTCTGCTCCTTTGGTAAAATACTCTGAAAAAAAGCAACTTGGGGAGGAGAGGGTTTTGGCTTACACATCCAGGTCACATACAGTCCATCACTGAGGGAAGCCAACACATGAAGAAGAAACCATGAAGGGTTGCTGCTTGCAGTCTCACTCTCTGGCTCATGCTTACTTACCTTTCTTATACAGCCGAGGACCACTAGTCTAGGAATGGTGCTGCCCACAGTGGGTTGGGTCTTCCTACATCAATCATCAGTCAAGACAATGCCCCATGGCCATGCCCATAGGCCAATCTGATCTAATCATTCCTCAAGAAGTTCCCCTCAGAGAACTCCAGGCTATTTCAAGATGACAGTCATGCTAACTATGACAGGGAGTGGGGACAGGTATCTATTATGAGGAATATTCTGGGACTGGTTCTCTTCCAGAGGAAGGAGGACTGACCTCTTAGGTTAACCCCAGAGTCTGATGAGTGAGCCTTCTTCCTACAGTGGCCTAAAGGTTTTACACCAGGCTCCTACTCACTGTCACTTGTGAATGTGCCCCAGAGTCTACCTCCAACTGATCCATCCACAATATAACTCCTGTACCTAAGGCTTGTGGAATCATTGCAGAAGAGGGGCAGACTGTTGACTGTGAGACTGTATCTCTTAGAAAAGCTAGAAGTTACACCCAATTAAGCTTCACCAATATGGCTGCCTAATTAAGACCTGAACAAGGATGACACCAACAGACTTGCTAACATGGATGGGGGATGCTCATGAGGTATCAACCCTACACAAAGAACTAGAGCCAACTAAGGAATGCAGAGAATGAGAGAAATAGTCTCCCCCCCAGGGAAGAGTACGCCAATTGTTTATCCAAAACCAAATAGTCAGCCCTGAAAACATATATACAATTAACATTATGCAGACTGAGTAGATTACATTTATATATTTAGTGGTGTATGAGTGTGTGTGTGTTTGTGTGTGTGCGTGTGTGTGTATGTGTGTGTGTGTGTGTGTATGTGTGTGTGTGTGTGTGTGTGTGTGTGTGTGTGTAACAATGATTATAGAAAAAGCAAGTGGGGTTTATGTGGGAAAGGTTGGAGCAGGGGAAGGGAAAAGTGTGGCCCAAGGAAAAGGAGGTAGGTTCCTTGTACATAGAGTTTGGGAAGTACTGGCAAAACTCTTCCTAGGGAGATGGTTAACTTGTCTTCTGTGCTGATTATAGAATCCTCTGACTGTGCCTCATGAAAGGAAGGTTTCTGTGGAAATCAAGCCAATGTCTAGGGCACTATGACTGGCATGCAGGAAGGATGAGCAGGTCGGTAATCTTTAAGAGGAGCTGAGAGTGAGCAGCACCACACCCAGCCTTTTTCTGCTCTAAGCCATCTTTCCTTTCTCCAGGCAGCAGCCCCTTCATGCTTTTCTGCATCTACTCCTCTGTTGTCTATCCTCTCCTCTCTTCGTCCTTGATGAATCCATCCTCTGGGATGTCTGCAAGGCATCTCTAGAGCCTCAATTAAGGCCCAATGCACTGCATGTACTCCATTGGTTGGATTCATCCAGGAGCTGCCTGCTCAGCAGGCCCCACAGACAAGCCTGTGCATGAAGAAGAGACATTGAGTCTTCAAGGAAACCAGGAAGGTCATTCCATTCTGATGCTCACCATGGGTCTGGATCAGGCTCCACAACAGTTGAGGCTTTATTTACATCCTGAAATTCTCAAGTGGTATTCCTATCCTCTTGAGGCCATGAAGCAAGAGGCCATATTCTCCACAACACTCCTTCCGACCAGGTCTTCTACCATTTGATGCACATATAGTTCTCCTGGGACTCTTTGGTCCCGATTCTCTACTCTATGAAGTATCCACTGGAGTCAGACTAGCAATCCCTCCCCCTTACCTTCCTCACTTACTCCACCCCCACAGGTTTGCCCAGCTGTGCTCTTGTGTCAACAATGTGGGGTGCCCTTCTCCTCTATGCATCTTTCAGTTAAGAGTCAATCTCTGACCTCTCCTGAGTCCCCAGTCCACCACACAGTTACCCGGTTTAGTCAGTGACCTCTTGTTACTTCCCAGGTATGACTCTCACCATCACTGTCATTTCAGACCTGGGGACTGATTTCATGTGAGGCTTAAGTCCCACAGCAAAAGGCAGACTGTCCAGGCATCTTTGAGATGATGGCCAAATTCAATGGCAGATGTTGCAACAATGACTCATCATAGTAACTAGTCATGAAGTGTTTGATGTGTAATAACCATTTAATCTTCATCTTCCTGGGAAACATTCATGGGGAGAGAAACTGACACAAAGATGGTGGGTTAATAGCTAATACTCTCACATCACTGTGATACTGTAGAGCTACAATTTGAGCTCAGAACTCCAGTGCCAAAGTCCACACCATACCACTGGGTCTGCTCTTCTCTTCATCTTTCAGGATGTCTGAGGTATGTGTGTGTTTCTGCAGATCTTAAAACTGAGCATATTTACATACGTCAAGACTTCCTCATCAGAATACCTTCATGAAATGTTCCCTTTCTTCTCATTGATTTTCTTTTTCATTACTCTGTGCTGATATTATCTTGGAAGGTAGCAGAACATATACACATCTATCTACTTTGATCTCTAGTGACTGTCTATTCAGCATCTCAACCAGTATTCACTAGACATCAACCATGGACACAAGGAAAATGAGCAAAGCTCCAGCTTCCGCCTGTAAGGATAGCTTGACTCCACCACCAAGCAGTTACTCCATGTTGAGTGTCTCCCATGTATTGCATCAATAGTTGTATCTTGAAGGACAGTTACTATTATTGTATTGACACAGAATCAAAGATTAAAACAACCAAAGACCCTTCCCAGTGTTACAGGGATGTAGTTATAAGGCTGGTATTGGACCTCATGTGCAATCAGCACCAGAGGTCATGACCTTTGCACCTGCTCTGTCTGCTGAGAGATAGCACCAGCAGAGAACAGGTCTGTATCTGTCTGCACTGTGCCAGAGGGAACCAATAATCACAGGACATGAAGGGTGGAGTGAGCAATTCTTCCAGATGTGCAGACAGGTTGTTTTGAGTTAAAATCAGTCCTTCTCCCAAATTTCAAAGCCTGTGTTACCTTGAGCAAACCATGTCCATGTGGGGAGGTCTCAGTTTGCAGGGCAAAGTACTTACCACTTCCAATTCCACCCTGCAGCACCAATCAAGCACAGGAGGCATAGCGGACAGAGGTGGCTGATATGAAATATGACTTCACAAATTGCAGTCTGAGTAGGATGTTTTGCCTGAGCTCTGCGGCAGCAGCTTCCCTCTCACAGGTTCTCAAAACAATGAATTATGAAGTTAAAGTCTGCCATTTCGTTAAGCAGAAATCATATTCTTCTCAAAGGCACCTTCTGAACACACAGAGTCCCCCTGCACTGGGAACATGTATGAATGCACACTGTTCAGCCGGATTTCACTTGGTGACCAAGGAAGCTGTATGTTCCACTAAGTTTTACTCCCAGCATGCAGCTGGACAAATGCAGTCGCTGCCCCAGAGCTCAGGCTGACAGCTGTGGCTAGGGAAGAAGCTCTGAGAGGCAAGTCTTGAGTGACGGATTCTGAGCCCAGATCAGCCACTTTGTTGTGGTTGGTTATTGTGTCAGCCACTTTTGCAATTCATAACGAAACTGGAGCCATGTCTCCATTAGATCACTTGCCCTTTTCATCTGAAAACACTGGCAGTGGCTGCTTAGAAAAGGACAGGTCCCCAGAAGCATGGCCCTGGGCAGAGCCTCTGGGTTCTACAGAATAACACGCACTTGCAGGATTGGAGGAGCCACTGAGCCCAGGGAGAAGGTGTAGCTTTAGTTCAGGTTTCTGCTGCCTGCCTTTGTTCTCTGCCTTTTTCTAAGGTGCTTTAGTTGGCTTCTCTGGCCCTGGGATGGTGCTGGGACCAGGACAGTATCTTGTATATCCCCTTCCCTCACTGCCTGACAGTCCCACAGACAAGAGTAGCTGATCCATAAACCTAGCCTGTGAGCCCACAAGTCCTTTACCCTGCTTCCTCCTTGGAGAGACTCTGGGGCACCTGCTACATGGGAGCATGCTCGTCATCTTCAGGAGTTGTATAAACAGCGCCTCCATCACAGGCAGAATCATCATCAGCAGAGAACTTCCATTGGTCACACAGCAGGGATGTCAACATGGCTGTCAGCCAAGCCCCTGCGTCAGCTCAGGCTAGGGTCTGCAGGATAGAGGGGCACATGGAATGGGCTTAAAAGAACAGACCTCCATCTCAAGGTGCTCAGCTGTCTCATGCTCCTCTGCTCTGCTTCTGTCCGTGGAAGCTGCTCAGAATCCTGAAACCACATGGGAGACAAGAGGCCAGGCTGGGGGGCGGGGCGGGCAGAGTTGAGGAGGGAACGGAACTGATGAATATCTATCTTCAATCACAGGTGTGTGAAATAAGCTTCACTGGCAGCGAAATTGTGCTCCCCAACATCTGTATGTTGAAGTCTTAGCCCCTAAGCAGCTCAGAGGGTGATTGTCCTTGGAGATAAGATCACTTAATGGTGAATCAAGTTAAACTGAATTGGATTTCTTATAGGAAAAGATTAGGACACAGACTCCACCAGAGGAGTAACTGTGGGAGGCAGAGCTCCCAGAAAACTGTGGTCTCAGGAGCCAGCCCCGCCCAGGCCATGATCTCTGAGTCGCAGCCTTCATCCTTTAGTCTACCCTTTGGGGGCATGTATGGGCTTAAACATGGGAGGACCCTACCTGTTCTAGAATTTTCCCTCATGCCCATAGCTCCCACCACTTCCTTGCTGTAGACCTCTCCACCACACAGAGTCTCCTTCTATCCCAAGCAGCTTGTCAGAGAAGCCAATTAATCTGCATGCTTGGAGAGTTGTCTCTGAGCTGGGATGGCCAAATAGAGATAAGGTAAACCAGGGCCCATCTGGGACGTTCTGTTAGCTTGTGTCTGCCCCACACCTTCTGTCCTACAGTGATTAATAGCCTCTCGCTCTCTCACCCTGGTTTGGATGATAAATTATTTGGTTATGTTTTCTCATTCTGTCTCCCATGCAGGCTCCTGACTGTCAGAATACTAAGTTAATCATAAAAATGAATAAATCATTCCGATTATTTATGAATACCAACATTCACTTTCTTTTCGGTGGTCTAGGGAATGTGGACTACGGCATTAATCACAATATTTATAAGTTATTTTTAACATTCTATCCAATTTACTATTGTCAACAAGTTTCATGTGGACCCTATAAGATCAAAAAGACAGCTTGTCCCCTGAAAGATTGTCAGACAAAGCAAAATAAATGATTAAATAAATAAAAAGTTTAAAAACAATCCCCCAAGTCTCTGGCTTCCCTTGGCTCACACAGTAACAGGTTCAGAATTGAAAACTTCATGTTCATGATACTTCTGGGTGAGACACTACTATTTGTGGAGGGGCAGACAGGATCAGCACTTTTGTTTGTTGGATATTTGAAAACAAGTAATGGAGAAGCAAAGACAGTGAGTGTACTTCCTTAGCTGCAATGCCATCTTGACACAGCCCAGTGTCAACTTAAAAGAAAACCTCCATTGAGGAACTGCCTAGATCATACTGGCCTGTGGGCATGGCTGTGGGGGACTGTCTGGACTGTTAATTGAAGCAGGAAGACCCAGCACACTGGCAGCACTGTCCCTAGGCAGGAGGTCTTGGGCTATATAAAAGGGCAGCTGATCATGACAGGAAGGAGGCTTTCTGAGCATTCAGCCTTCTAGCAGGATTCTGCATACAGGCAAAGTGCCACCTGTCAGTGCAGGAAAGAACAGAGATGGCAAAGCAGGTGGCCTGCACATTCTCCATGCTTGGCAGAGGCCAGATTGTTCTTTCCTCCTTGATCTGTGGTTGAATTCTTTCCGCTCTTGAACCTGTCAGGAGGAGACTCACTAGACTCTATAAATCAGTCAGTGCTGCCATTACCCCAGAAGCTCCACGCCCCGTATCAATCAAGGCCTCCAGGCCCTGTCCTAGGCAACCAAGGGCTGCTATCTGGCTCTCTAAGTCCACATATAATGAGAACTCTTCATGCTTCTACTTGGCCTGTATTGGTAATCTGTTGGTGTGGAACCACCACAGTAACACATTGCTTTATTATTGAATAGAATTGCACATAGACCAAACTCTGAATTCACTTGTTGTTAGACATTTAAAAAGTCTAGCTAACTTGGTGCCAAGGCCAACATAGAGAGACATCAACAACAACATATATACATTGCAACATCTAAGCCTTGTTTGCTTCCTGACCATGTGAGCAAACCAACCATCTTTAGCAAATTTAGGCATCTGAGCTCCTTCTACCACTGGTCTCTCCATGCTCCCATCACTCCCAGAACCCCCACCCCACACCCTACAGCCAGCAAGCAGGGCTCCTCCACGGCTTCTGCCTCAAGTTCTTGCTTGAGTTCCTCCCTTACTTTCCTCAATGATGGACTGTGAGCTGGCAGGATAAGCCATGGAAACTCTTTACTCCCCTAAGTTGCTTCTGGTCAGAGTGTTTTATCACAGCAAGGGAATGAAACTGGAACAGTGTCTCTGCCCTGACAGGCTCAAGTACAGAAAGCATCCTTTGCTCATAGATCAGGGAGGAAAGGAAAAGTTGATCTCTGCCAAGCACAGAGTGCAGGGTCTGCCTTGCCTCCTCTCTTCCTTCTTGTTGATGTGAGGTGACACCCTTAGCCTTTGTGAGAAACCCTGCTGGAAGGCTGAATGTCATGGAAAGCCTCCGCCCTGCCCCAGCCTGCCATTGTTATCTTGTTTCCAGCTGCAGAGGGAGGGAAGGTCAGGTTTATCTTAGCTCTGAGCCATAGAAACTGATCAGAGCCCAAGGATAAGGGGCGTGCCAGACCCAGAATCCTGCTCTACCTCTGTTTCATGAGACAGGGAAGTCAAAACAATGAGCAGATGTTGTGCCGGTGATAAATGGCCCAAGAACCCTCTGAGGCTGGTAGCCAGCTGGTGCGAGAGGTGGCCTCTGGCAGGGATGGCTAATGACAGCCTGAAGGAAAGCTGCTTTCACAATCAGAAACATTGTGCACTAATGAGGTCTTCAGTCCCCATAAACCTAGCTAGAAAACCAACACTGGGCTGCACAGAAATGGGTGGGAAGTCTTCAGGAGCACCTCGCTGTGGCAGCGCCATGTTTTCCATGTCACAGAAGGTGCTGAGGCTAACTTAGAGTGACAGCAATGAGACATACACATGGCACATCTAAGCCTTACCCTCGTCACTACCATGTGTGCAAACCAATGATTGACAGTTAACTTACACAGCTTCTTAGTTCTCTGGTTAATCCTGCCAATCAAGAATAAGACCACTACCATGGTTTAAAGCCAAATTTAAGCCAAACTTTAATTAAATGCTAGCCAGGTGGATGGGCTGTAGCCAGGTCCACCTCTAGTTTCCCAGGAAAAAATGGCCCCCAAATTAGGGTTTACAGTGGCTTAAGTATTTCCCATGAGGTCCAATCAGGAGCAAGCACACCTCCAGCCTACATCCAGTCAGGGACAAGCATGCATCCTGGTGTATTTCCTGCCTGTGAACTTCTGGCCTAGATGTGATCAAGCACATCTGGTGCAGATGAATCAAACAAACTTGTTTAAGGGAATGAAAACATATGGCTTGTTATCTCCCATAAACAATAGCCTCCAGCATTTCAGGAACTATCTGTCCTTGGGCAAGGGGCTTGCAGATCAGAGACATTTTTGTTTCATGGATTTCTAAGGCATAGTAATTAAAACTTAAAATGTAACTTTGGATCTCACACTCTCTGTCACGGTTCCCATCACCTCAAAGCTCCCCAACCTCCCATCAATCAAGGCCTCCATGCTCTGTCCTAGACAACCAAGGGTCAAATGCTGGTTAATTTGATGTCAACTTGATGCAAAGTGTAGTTATCAGAGAGGAGGGAGCCTCAATTGAGAAAATGCCTACATAAGATGGAGCTGTGTGCAAGACTATAAGGCTTTTTCTTAATTGATGATTGATGTGGGAGGGCCCAGCCCATTGTGGATGGTGCCACCCCTGGGATGGTTGTCCTGGGTTCTATAAGAAAACAGGCCTAGCAAGCTATGGGGAGCAGGCCAGCACTCCTCCATGGCCTCTGTATCCGCTCCTGCCTCCAGGTTCCTGTCCTGATAGAGTTCTTGTCCTGACTTTCCCCAATGAACAGGTATGTGGAAGTCTTAGCTAAATAAACCCAAGTTTCCTTTGGCTGTGCTGTTTCATCACAGCACCAGCAACTCTGACTAAGATGGGCTGCTTTCTGGCTCTCTAAGTTCACATTTAATAAGGATGGTTTGTGCTTTCACTTGGCCTGTATTGGAAATCTATCCATGTTGGTAGACACTTGGATTGCTTCCAGTTTGGGATCTTGAGTAATGCTTCTGGTGAACATTCACCAGCAAGTCTTTTTAAGTAATATAGTTTTATTTATTGAGTTGACTCCTAGAAATGTAACCATAAGAACTTCCAGGAATTCATTTCACCATTTTAAGAACCATTCTTGAAAGGGGACATCACATCTTACATTGCAGGCAATGTATGAAGCTGCAGTCTGTCTGCACATGAGCCAATATTTTCTAATTTTTATTGTGGGCATCTCAGTGGGTATGACTTTGGTTTTACTTCCCCAGTGATTGATGGTTCTTAGCAGCATCCATCAGCCATTCTTATACCTCCTTTAACCAACAGTTACGCAACACTTCACCATTTTTAAACTGGGTTGTTTGTTGTTCTTGTTGACTTGCAAGTGCTTTAGACAGTCTGCATTTAAATATTTTTTAAATGTTTATTTATTGGGACTGGAAAGATGTCTCAGCAGTTAAGAGCACTGATTATTCTTACAGAGGACCTGGATTCAATTCCCAGTACCAACATGGCAGTTCACAACTTTCTGTAATTCCAGTTGGAGGGGATTAGATGTCCACTTCTGGTTTCTGTGTGCACCAGGCATGCACACGGTACACATACATACATGCAAGGAAAATGTTCATTGTCTTAGTTACTGTTCTATTGCTGTGAAGACACACCATGACCAAGGCAAGTCTTATAAATCATTTAACTGGGGGCTTGCTTACAGTTTCAGAGGTTTAGTCCAATGCTATCACGGTGGGGAGCATAGCAGACATGGTGCTGGAGAAGGATCTGAGAACTCTACATCTGGATGTATAGTCAGCAGGAAAAGAGGGAGCCACTAGGCCTGACTTGAGCTTCTGAAAACCTCTAAGCCCACCCTCAGTAACATACATCCTCCAACAAGGCCACACCTACTCCAATAAATAGTGCCACTCCCTAATCATCCAAATATATGAGCCTAAAAGGGCTATTCTTATTCAAACCACCATACTCTTACACATAAAATACAATAAACATTTTAAAATATATTTATTTATGTGTATATGTGTGTGTGTGTGTGTGTGTGTATGTGTGAGAGAGAGAGAGAGAGAGAGAGAGAGAGAGAGAGAGAGAGAGAGAGTTCATGCGAACTGTACACATTGAGGGACCCTCAGAGTTCAGCAGGGGAGTCAGAATTCCTGGACCTGGAGTGAGCCAGGAATTTTCACTTTCCTTGTGAGCGGTTGGATGTGGGTGCTGGGAACTGAACTTGCATTCTTTGCAAGAGTAGTAAGCACTCTTAACCACTGAGCCATCTTCAGCTCCCATTTAAATATTTTATCAGAGGTATGATTCACATATACTTTCCCCTAGTCCATAATGTCCTTTAAATTTTATTAAGCTGGACAGTGGAGGCACATGCCTTTAATCCCAACACTCGGGTGGCAGAGGTAGGCAGATCTCTGAGTTTGAGACCAGCCTGGTCATGTGGTAAGGTGCTGTGGGATGTTCTGTATGGCAAATGTGTTGCTAATAAAACACTGATTGGCCAGTGGCTAGGCAGGAAGTATAGGCGAGACTAACAGAGAGAATAAAAAGAACAGGAAGGCAGAAGGAGTCACTGCCCGCCGCCGCCAGGACAAGCAGCATGTAAAGATGCCAGTAAACCACGAGCCATGTGGCAAGGTATAGATTTATAGAAATGGATTAATTTAAGATATAAGGACAGTTAGCAAGAAGCCTGCCACAGCCATACAGTTTGTAAGCAATATAAGTCTCTGTGTTTACTTGGTTGGGTCTGAGCGGCTGTGGGACTGGCAGGTGAAAGAGATTTATCTTGACCGTGGGCCAGGCAAGAAAACTTAAGCTACAAATGGTGCCAGAACGTGAGGCAAGAGTTTCCACCTAAAACCTGAGAAAAGATTCTAAAACGTAGCTAAAAACAGCTTCCTAATTATCTCTCTCAAATGAGCGGCAGCTTGCCGGCTTGAGCTACTTGTGGGTTCCTGGCGTGCGTGCTCGACCTGCAGTATGGCGGGAATGAGGCGTCTGCAAGTGGCACATTAAGCTGCCTCGTGGATTTAGCCTTTGCTAGTACAAAACAAAAAAAGAGGTTTCTGGGCTAAACGCTGCTTTGATAGAAGCATAGACCCACGAAGGCTCCCAGAGCTGAAGGTAAACATATCACCACCATGTTGGGAAGCTGAGGTGGGTGGAGCCAGCAGCCACAGCACCTTTTCAGTCTTAGAATGCTGCAGTTTAAAGTAACAGGTTCACAATAAGACAGATTCAGATGGAACAAGACTTTAAATGCTTTAAAATGTGTGTAAAAAAATATGTAGGCTTGAAAGAGACAAAAAAGGTGATATGTACAGTTATATAAAGAAATAGATAGTTTTGAAAAATAAAGTCTTTAAAGAGACAGTAAAGGTAGTGTAAAATATAAGCCACGTAAAGATGGATATCACACAGAGAATCTGCATTGTGTTGTCTTTGGGATTCTTAACTGCAGAGAGATATTTGATTGTAAAGGAAGCTGAGTTAAACCAATATGTATATTTTAAAGGTAACTTGACTTCAAAATTTGGATGTAAAGACATGTTGCTTTGGAAAGGAAGCTCTGATTTTGTTTCCACAGAAAGCCAGAGGCTATGGATTTGTTCCAGATTAAGATACATCAGGTTTGACCAGCCAAGACCACCTGAAAGGTCTCCAATGACACCATGGCTCAGATGATCCAACATCCAGAACCATTTCAAGGCAACTGGCTCAGACGATACACTCTCACGGACTACTCCATAATTCTAAAATTTTCTTTGTGTCCCCATAAGATACAGCGCCCCCCTCCAGCAGGAAGCAGTAAGAGAAGCTACGCCCAAATTCCCAAATTATAATTTACTTTAAGGTTAAAACCTTCCTTTTTGGAAAAAAAAGGGGGGGGGGAAGTGCTGTGGGATGTTCTGTATGGCAAATGTGTTGCTAATAAAACACTGATTGGCCAGTGGCTAGGCAGGAAGTTTAGGCGGGACTAACAGAGAGAATAAAAAGAACAGGAAGGCAGAAGGAGTCACTGCCCGCCGCCGCCAGGACAAGCAGCATGTAAAGATGCCGGTAAACCACGAGCCATGTGGCAAGGTATAGATTTATAGAAATGGATTAATTTAAGATATAAGGACAGTTTGCAAGAAGCCTGCCACGGCCATACAGTTTGTAAGCAATATAAGTCTCTGTGTTTACTTGGTTGGATCTGAGCAGCTGTAGGACTAGCAGGTGAAAGAGATTTATCCTGACCGTGGGCCAGACAGGAAAACTCTAGCTACAGGAAGGCCAACAAATGATGAATGGGACCTCATTAAAAAAAAAAACAAAAAACTTTTGTGCAACAAAGACAATAATCAAGTGGAGAGGAAGTCCGTAGAGTAGGAAAGAATCTTTAACAGCCATATATTTGGCAGAAGATTAATACCCAGAATACATAAGGAACTCAAAAACATTAAGAGATGACACATTCAAAAAAAGGGCTATGCGTCTGAAGAGAGAATTTTTGAAAGAAGAAATAAAAATAGCTAAGCATGATCTTTAAAAACGTTCACCATCCTTAGTAATTAGTGAGATGCAAATCAAAACAACTTTGAGATTTCATCAGTTAGAATGGCTAAGATCAAAAAAGAAACAACTGAACACAAATCCTAGTAAGGATGCAGGCAGAGGGGCCTCATTCACTGTCGGTGATACTGTAAAGTGACGAAAGCACTCTGGAAGTCAGTATAGAGAATTCTCAAAAGTACATCTGCCCATATGACCCAGCGATGCCACTCCTTGGCATATGTCCAAAGGGCTAGACATCTTACTCCATATATACTTGTTCAGTTATGTTCATTCTATTCACAATAACTAGGACATAGAAACAATCTAAATTTCCTTTGAATGATGAATGAATAATGAAACTGTGATACAGATATCACAATGGAATACCATTCAGTTGTAAAGAAAAATAAAATGATGAAATTTGCAGGTAAACTGGCGGATCTGGAAAATATTACATTGAGTGAGGTAACCCAGACAGAGAAAGACAAACACTGCAAAATCTTTAGATGTGAGCACACAACCTGCAGTATGGGAAGAAGCCAGGGAAGTAAATAGGGACCATGGGGAGGCGGGGGAAAAGGAGCTCTAGTAAGGGAGACAATAGGAAACAGTGCTGCAAAGGGGATGATGGGAAAGTGGGGGGACTTTACTGGGTAGAGAAACAAAGGTAATACAGGTGGAGATATGGAGAAAGGAGAGATAAATAACATTAAGGATATTTTAAAAGGCCAGGGGAAAACATTATTTTACAACCTTAGTTATTGTGTGTGTATGCATGTACATATACACATATATATGGATATGAATGTGCATGTGCATATATTTTAATAGAGTTACATCACATGAGATGATAGGAAGGACTATCATGAAACATGCACTACCTAACAAAAACCTCAATGCCAATCATGGGGAACTTTCCCCCACTGTGTTGGTTGGGGGAATGAAGAGTCTCCCCAGTCAATATACCCTGTTGCCATTTACTTTGGTTGCTTTCCAGAACTTGAAGGTAGGACACTATTGCTGAAGACACTGCACAGTTCAGACACAGAACTTGGAGGAGCTGAGCTGGAACTGATTTGAAAACTTCCTCTTTGAGGATTGGTGCTTATCATATCCAAAGGTGCTATGCAAGCTGCCAAAGGAGAAGAGCAATCAATAGTCCTACCCAGCTGTGACGCCCATGAACCATGACAGTGACTGGACTGGCAAGATATCTACAGCTGTGCAACAGTGGCCCTTTTATTTTGGGGATGAACAACAGTTGTCTAATTGGACTCAATTCCCACTTACTAGGAGGGAATTCCTACATGGTAAACCTAGTCAGCTATCTGTGGCTGGAGAGCTCATGGACCTGAGGGGAGAACCTACTACTGCCATTTTCATAAATCAGAATAATCTCTAACTGTATTCTAAATACTTATCCTTATACTCATAAATGAGTGTAGCTTTCACTTCTCATCAAAGAAGCATCTATTTGAACAGAAGTCTATTATAGATATCCGCAACTGGTCAAAATGCAAAGAATACGAGACTATGGCATGCCCAATCCCAATCAATACACCTACAACACAACCCCTACACCTAAGGCTCAGGGAAAATTGTAGACGAGGTGAAAATATTTTTAAAGGCCAGAGGACCGAAGCACCTGCTGATAGACAGTGTCTCCTAGATATGACAAAAAAATTCACAAATAAAATTTCAACAATATGGCTGCCTGAAGAAGACCAGCACAATGACAATATCAGTTAACACGCCAACAAGGACAGGGAAATTCCATATTGTTCCAGCCCTCGATGAAGAGCTGCAAGTGGTCAATGGCTGCTGGGAGGGAGATCAGTCTCTTCCAGGATGAGCTCCTATAGGTTGTTCAATCCTAAACAGCCAACCCTGCACACATGCACATATGAGCAAAGCTAAACAGACTCAGTAGGTTGTATATATGAGTGTGTGTGTGTGTGTGTGTGTATGCATATCTGTATTTCTTCTATGTGTATATATACATGTGACAATAATGAAAGGAAGAGATCATGAATTTGGGAGGGAGAGGTGGAATATGGGAGGAGTTGCAGGGAGGAGGGAGTGGTGGGAGTGATCCAGACATACTGCTCATCAACTAAGTTCACAAACAAAAGAACAAAGAGAAATCTACAGTAGTGAATGGGTCAGTGGAGACCCACTCTGCAAGAGGCAGAAAGAACTGATTGCTGGTTGCAGGAACTTTCTGCAGAAGTAGAAATAGAAACAGCCATGGCACAACTCAATAGATTTGCCAAAATGACTGTGTCATGTGATTACAGTGGGTAAGTTTAATGGTATGTAAATTATACTGTGAAAAAGCTGTACAACAACTATTATGTTGCACAAAAATATTTCGACTTTATTGTGTGTGAAAAAGACACAGACAGAAACAGAGAGGAAACAAGGAGAGGAAAGAAGAGTGGAGAGGAGGAGAGAAAGGGGGAGGAGAGGAGAGGGGAAGGGAGCAGAAGGAAGAGGAGGGAAGGGAAGGGGAGGAGAGGGAAGGAGAAATTTTTCCAAGAAACATTTGTTGCTGATATCTGCTCTCTCTCCTTGGGCCCCTCAGATGCAACTCAGTCCCAGGCTCCACATCAATCATAAACTTGTGTTTAGTAAACACATCCCCAAACTTTTGATTATATTCTCTTTAAAATGAGGTCCAAGTCTTTTTTGGGGTGGGGGTCAGGCTTTTTCGAGACAGGGTTTCTCTGTATAACCCTGGCTGTCCTGGAACTCACTCTGTAGACCAGGCTGGCCTCTCAGAGATTCACCTGCCTCTGTCTGCTGAGTGCTGGGATTAAAGGCATGCACCACCACCATCTGGCAAGATCCAAATCGTTTTAAAAGTCTTGTTTTTGACTATCAAGTAATAATATATATCAGAGGATCACTGTATGATGTTTCAATAGTTATTCACATTGCGGGATTATTAAGCACATATTCGTCATCTTGGTCCTTAGCAATGTGGTGGTTACAGAGGGGGCAGGCAGGGAGGAGAAAATATGTTATTAATCAGAGTTAGCAAGTTTCAAGAAGACAGAAAGAATGAGTTGATGAATTATATGGAAAGGTGTCTATAATTAATAACAATTTGTTGTATGTTTCAAAATTGCTTAAAGATTAGGGTTTAAATGTTCTCCAGTGCAACCAATATTTTTATTAAGGAGTTTCCAGGCTGACATTATGTCTCAGAAGGTAAAAGTGCTTATTGTGAAAGCCTGGTGACCCAAGTTTGGCCCCAAGGTCCCATATAAAGGGGGGAAAAGAGAGAACCAACAATAAAGTTGTCCTCTGACTTCCACACTTGTGTCTTGGCATGCATGCACAGACACAGACACACACACACAGACACACACAGTGAATATAAATTTTTAAAAAGAATTTCAATATAAAAATAACTCTAATAACAGTAATTATTGAAAATACAACAGGTAGAGAAGAGAAATTCATTCTTTCGATGCAAGGGGCCAGATTAGTAAAATGAAGCATCTTCTGGCTTTATAAAATGACTTCATAAAACTTAATTTTTGATTAAGTTAAAATTGTATTTTGGAACACCTCAACATTTTTAATGGGTGCATCTATGCTTTAGCAGAATAGGATGACTTAGAGAAGGTCAATAATTTTTGGCATCCAAATTTGATCATATTCCAAAAGATTTTATGCATTCTGTCTTATAAAAGACAGTATTTTTAGAATATCTAGCATTTAGGGAAACAAAAAGATCTACCTGTGAACATAATGACAATTTTTGTCATTTTAAAATCAAAGGAGAACTAAAAATATCCTCTACTTAGCAGAATTTATTCTGTAACCCCAGGGGCCTCAGCACCCAGAGAAGAATGTTACATTTCAAATATTTACTAAAAGTATGCTCACTTTGTTTGGATGTCTATGGATATAACTTTAAAGTTTTAACATATAATTTTACTTCTGAAAGTGGTTTTAAAGTTTACCTAATTTATAATAGTCAAGTCATTACATTATTTTCTACAAATCTCAAGATCACCCTATATGCAAGTTTTTCTATTTCCTTGAAGATGAAATTCACCGGCTCAACAGCAGGCCTTCTTAAAGGGAACCAATAGTTTAGCTCTCTCCAGGAGCATCATGGGACAGGCTCCCCAGCACAGGAAGCAGGGAGGAGATTCCATAGCAACAGTCTCCCTGTATGCAGAAGACCAAGAGCATCAGCATCTCAGACTTTCAGCAATGAGGTCCTTTTCAGGACACTTATGACTGAAAGGGAGATGGGGTGGAAAGAGTAAAGATAAGAATGAAACATCCTCACGAAGCGGCTTTGGGAGCTTCTTTCTGGCTGCTCAAAGACTAGCATTAGGGCTGGGAAGATGGGTAAAGTGTTTGCTTCACAGCGGCAAGGACCTGAGTCTGATCCCTGGAACCCATATAAAAAACCCTCCAAGCTGGAGTGTGCCTGCAGTTCCCAGCAATGGGGAAATGGAGCCTGTTGGCCCAATAACCCAGGCTTAATCACAGAATTCTAGGCCAAGGAGAGACCCTGTCTCAAAATACAAAGTGCATGGTACCTGGGAAAATTGGAGGTTGTACCTGGTCTCCACATACACATGTGTACATGCACACACACACACACACACACACACACACACACACACACCAATCAAACTAAACAACATTGACAAAACTGGCTCTGTCCTCTATGTCACTGATAATCTTCATCTGCCCACAGCATGGAGGAGTCTAGCCTGCTCCTGCCTGATGCTCCCTTTGGTCAGTGCTGAGAACAATGTACAGCTGTTTGTAAATGCTGTGGCTTTGCTCTTCTTCCCTTCCCATGTGCACTGGGAACTTTAATATTCTAGAATTCCCATGTGGCACAGGTTGGGCTGAGCTGTACAGCCTCCACTTTGTGAGAACTAATCCGCTAGAGTTGGGAACACTAAAACCCTCAAATAGATCACATTTTCTCATTTCATTTCATTATTTGGCTGTAATTTTGTAAGGAACTCATTTTTGTGATCCACCAGTATGCAATTCCATCTAAACCAAGTTAATAGATTAATTGACATGTTTCTTCTATGGTGCAAGTGTATTTGATGATTTGTAACACAGAGGAGACTTCAGACATGAGAGCTGAGCTCTCCCAAGTCCTGTTCTACAGACCCCTGCCTGAGTTTTAGCCTTACCTGTCCAAGGACAGTCCTTCCTTAAACAAGACAAGTGTCTAAAACATCACCCTCTCTTCTGTTGATGAAGGATTGATGTATTGTTAGAACTTGCAACACTCACAAATGAGTAGATACACCCAACATCTACCAAACATATCTACTTGAAGCCTGTGTTGACAGGGAGAGACTGTGGAGAGCACACATTCACTTACAATCTAATGGGAACTTTGTAGTATTTTGCCAGATGAGCCCAGAGCCCCTGACTGAATTGAACACACGTGCTCTAACAGACAATTTTTATAGGGAAATAAGATAACAAATGTAGGGGGTACATCTACTTCCATTTGAGGGACATTGCTGTGTGTTTCAAGGACCCCACATGGATAAATTTTGTCCTGACATACATGGTCCATTATGTTACCTCCCACAAAGACAGAACATTGTAATTGTGGGGTTTCCCCTCCCCCATGTATCAGATGATGTCACTTATCTTGGGTTTGCATTTTATACTCTAGAAGCTGTAAGTTAAATTGAACCATAGTTTTCAGAGTTGGCATCGTCTAAAGGCTCTGGCAAAGACCAGATAGAGCAGTAACTAATGCTTATAAAACTCTTTGATGAGGATTCACCACAGTGGTCAGTGTCCCCATTACTGGGAGGCTGTTGGTCCAGCACAGCAAGTTAATGGCCTGGATGCCCCAAATCCCATCATGTGGCTTTCTGAATCTATGACAGACCAGCCAGTTAGTGACCGGAAGATCTAGAAGCCAATAGTCAGATTTTTAAAGATGGATTGAGAGGGGTAAACTTCGGTACCTATGCTCAGGGGGTGGGCCTGTGTACTGGAGTAGCAGACGGTGATGAAATATTGACAGTGATTTCATTTCCAAAGCCCATTTTCTCTCTGAATCCTCTCACCAGATGCCAAGTTTGGAAGGACAGACAGATGGAGCTGGGCATCTGGGAATGAGAACAGAGACACCACTTCCTCTCTAGTTCAGAGCCACAGGCCTTGGGAATGCACATGGGCGCCCCCTGCTGGGAGCCCAGCTTTGGACTTTGAAGCCACAGGATCCTGGGTCAGCACCAAGGACAGCACACATGTGCTCCGAGGAGCAGAGACCAAAGCCTGACAGCTGGGAGGGCTGGCTGCTCTGCTCCTGCCTCACCAGTCGTCTACCCACTCAATGCCACGGGGTGGGGTGTGCAGAAGAGTTGCAAGTTTATCTGAATAACCTGACAGAAAACACTGCTTTTCTTAAAAAAAAAAAACAAAAAAACAAAACAACCCTTTGAAAGGAACCCCAGCGTGGACATGCGTGCCCTGCACCCGGGTGCTTACAACACAGTACCCTCGCAACCGCGTGGACATGCATGCCCTGAACCTGAGTACCGGCACAGCGCCCACGTAGCCTCTGAGAACTCAGGAGAATCACTTCACTTCTCCCAGCCTCAGCACCATTCACAGCTTTTCATTTGTGGTGTAACTATTACCGCACACTCGGCTGCCTGAAGCCACATCCGCTCGTCAGCTCACACTCCGTGGGGCAGAGGTTCAAGCTTGTGGTTGTGCCGTGAGGCCCAAGTTCTCTCGAAGTCAAGTGTTCTCCAGGCTATGTTCTCATCTGGAGCTTAAATGCGACAAAAAGAGATGAGGTCCTTCCTACAGTCTTGCTGCCTGTAGAGACCTGCTTCCACTCTCCACAGCACAGCCTCCCTCTCCAAAGCCAGCAGAGGGACCTTCAGTGTACTCATCTTCTCTCACACTGAGCTTGTTTTCCAGAGTGAGCCCTGTCCCCTTCTTAGTAAGTACCACTGTTTTAGGTCAGACTCCTCACTGCTCCCTGCTTTGGGGGGATTTTTTTCTTGCTTCTTTTTATTAAAAAAAAAATTTTATTCATTTTTACATACCAACCACAGATCCCCCTCATCCCTCCTCCTGCTCCCCTCCCATCCTCCCACCTCCAACCTCCCCATCCCCCTCCTCCAAAAGAGTAAGGCCTCCCATGGGGAGTTAGCAACCTATGACTGTTCCCTGTTTTAAGGGAACTAGTTTAGGATGATGGTACACCCTGGGAACAGCCTCACAGCAGGACAGTCCACACATGAGAGCAGGCTTGTGTCCACCAGGGGTCTGCAGCCCTGAGAACAGCCTTAAAACGCACTCACCACATCTCCTGTGGATCCAGTTTCTTACGGCGTTACTAAGTATTGAAATAATGCTCCTTCACTGAAGAGCAGAAATAAGACTCTTCTCTATGGAAGGCTCAGCTCTCAGCCTCAGGCTGGAGGAAAGGGAAGAGAGAAGCAAAGGATCATAGGAAGTGTGAGATCTTCGCATGGGTCAGGTGTTTTTCACTATGTTCACTCAACGCTTCTTGGTATGTACTGTGAGAAACATATCATCAGTGGTTCCTAACCGAATGTGGCAAAAAACAGAAGCTGAAGCCAAGTAGGTCTGTGAAGCTGGGTAGGAATAAGAGCCAGCACCACAAAGGCTCTGAGAAGTCCTGCACCTATATGCAGCATGTGATCTAAGGAGGAGGTAGAGGATTGACAGTACAATTGCTCACTGTTTGCTTTTTAGTGTTCCCTAAGCTGTTCTATATTAATATCGTTGGGTCCTGGATCTGCGCAAATAACAGGGAGCAGAACACTGAAGTCTAAAAACCAGAAGCAACATTTATTCAAAAACACTGGGGAAAAGAAATTCTGACTAGTCAAGGTTACAGAGATGAACTTGACTCTAGCCCCAAGGAAGGGCTACAAGCTCCTTTTTATAGCCACAGGTTATATACAGAACAGAGAGAACATACTGGGATTTATGGCATTTTGGGTGTCTTAGTGTCCTGAGACTTGAGCTAGCACTCTCTGGGCACCTCTGAGATGAAGGGGGATCCAGGATTTATGACTTCTGATTACAGGGTGTTAGTTTAAAATGTTTTCATAGTCATGGGTTCATTTAAATTAACTTTCCCCTGCCTAGGAGAAGCAGGGCAAAGGGGTCAAAGCCGCTATCAGTCCTAATACACTTAGAAATAATGTGCATAGGCTACAAACACACAATTTTTTCATATTCCTGGGCTCTTCATTATCAATATCTGCATTACAGAGGTCACGCAACTTCATTTGTCTAGAAAGGCTGGGCTTTTATGAAATTGACGACAAGCTAACTAACAGTCAGGACAGACCAGGGCTTCTCGGCCACAGGTTCAGAAAGGCTGTGGTGAGTAGATGCTCCCGTCTTCCAGGTATGCATGGGTGTCTCAGAAGCTAGAACGGAAGTAGGTGGGTGTGGTACCTTAGGGCTGGAAACACGGTGGGAGGGACTGTCTGGCAAGGTCAGATTCACTGCCAGGCAAAGCCTGCCATAGAGGGGATACTTTCTGGTGGCCCCACCCCCACCCTCATGGCTGAACCAATCTAGAAAAACCTTCTTTACAGAGAATGGGATCTCCAAACAGGACAGGAGGGACAGGAAGGCCAAGCAAACGGGGAAAACACAGCTGGAGATCGCAGGACAGCAGCTCTGGATATACTCCGTTAGAATTTAGGAGAGAAGGGATGAAGGACACACACAGGAGGAAAGGCTGCTTCACCTCCTCTGCTCATCAGCACTGAAGTGCCAGCTGAGGCCGCAGCACCTCAGCCTCCATGGGGGAAGAGCCTTGTCTGACAGACCAGCCATGGTCAACTATGTAGAATTAGGAAACACAGCCCAAGCCAGTGAGCCTTGTAACACAAGAGTACAGAAGGGCATGAGATGCTGGTTCCCACAGGATGGAACATTAGGCACAGGCAAACTCCTAGGCCTTGGGCTCCCAGGAGACCTGCTTGGGTTGGTACCTGAGAGACTGAAACATGGGTACTCACTTGAGTGAGAATCTGGCTCCCGGGTCCAACAGAAACCCTGGCTGACCCAGCAGGAACAACTCCATGCTCAGCTGGAGACTGGCGTCCGGGAGGATCCTTTTATTTGTTGCTCCAGCCAGCCATTATAATGCATCCCAGAGACAACATAGACCAAGGTCAGAGCTAATGTGCCATATTGTGGGTGCTAGAAGGCACAGACACAGGGAGCCCAGCGCTGGGACCTTAAGCAAGAGCCCACGTCTACACGTCACTGGGGTGGGGACTTGAAGACTGACTTAAGATAATATTGACTCTGAGGTCTTCAGCTTTGCATCAGCGGTAGTTCTAGATAGCACTTGCAGTACCCACCCAGTCCTAGGTTGTTGCTCAGATTCTTCAGGTTCTTCTAACTCAGCCACAGACATTCTCTCATGTGGAGGGCAGCTGGCCTCCAGCCGCTGCCCCAGCAAGCATGCCGTGGGCATACAGACCTACTCATAAATGTAAATAAGGAAATAAGCACAGGTATATCCTTATACATAATTCATCTGTGCAATAATTGAATGAAAAGCATGGGATATTCAACTATTAAAATTTCATGATGAGGTGCTTTTAAAGCAGTACATTCGCACCATTTCAATGACCTTTTGATGGTAACAGTTTGAAGCAGTAGCCTAATAAATAATATTCAAACTCTCTTCTATTTTTCATAAACTCAATTATTCAATTGAAAAATTAATAATAAAATTTCTAGACTATGTAAAGGAGTTTAATTTGGACTTGTTTCTTAATTCCACTACAGTAGAGCAAACTTATGGATGGTGGCTTATATATCATAAGTTACTTCGCACAGGGTTAAAGATGAGGATGTTTAAACTTTTTATTACTTTAGTTTTATAATTGTGTGTGTATGTGTTTGTTTGTGGGCATGTACATGTGAGTTCAGTCAGTGCATGCAGAGGTCAAAAGAGGGCATCACCTGGCTGGAGCAGCTATGAGTCCCCCAGCTTAGGTGCTGGGGACTGAACTTGGATCTTCCATAGGAGCAGTATGTGCTCTCAACCTCTACGCTGTCTCTCTATCCACTAAGCTTTTCTGGTGATTTTTTTCTGGGGAAGATTTTGCTTTCAGAAGCAATGACATAATGAAATACCCAGTTTCCCAAATAGCATGATATCCTCATGTGGTCCATCAGAACTCCTATGAAAGGGGTTAAAGCATCTTATCACTATGGCACCCACTGCCCTCATGGTCCCATCACCCACTCCACTGAAGAAAGAGCCAAATATGCAAAAGCTCTGTGGGATGCCATGCTTAGGCCTAACAAGGAGGAAAGAGACCCTGTAGAGGTAACTGGTGTCTTCTTGGCCTTTGCTCAGAGCATACTTGGCACTCACTAAAACATACTAATAATTCTCAACAGCTGGGGTGTCTGTCTGATTCCCAGACCATCTATGATTCAACTGTGTCCGCAGTGCCTGGAATGGTGCTGTCTGGATCCGTGAACTATCACCCAGAGGGTGCTAGAGAACCATTTCTTAAAAGTGGTTTCCTTTCAGGTACCTGTGAGCAGACAGAGGGGCCAGGCTTGAAGGTGGATGTCCAGATTTTCTTGGCCACTGGGAGGACTAGGGTAGAAGGGACCTTGGTAAGGATACAGAACAGGACAGCCAGAGACAAGGAAATTCCAGAGATGTAAACAAAACTTAAGAACCACAATAGACCAAACCAAGAAGAGCCTCAGAAATCACAAATGTTCCACTCAGGGATTCTCAGAAGAACGTGTTGTTGCAGGAAGCTCACCAAAGAGAGGTTGACGGATGTTGATCCTGACAGCATCCTTCAGGGAATGTTCTGGGCTGTGTTTATCTTGCATCCTTCTACCAATTCCCATCTTGTGGCCCGTGAGTACTAGATTTGATCTTCGATAGTTCCGCTGGGTCAACAAAGCTACAGCTTTTCAAACTACAATTTACAACCCAATAGTGGATTTTGAGGTCAATGAATCAAGTCACAGTACTTTTCAGATTTATTTTTATTATTTTTATGTATATATGCACTTGTGAGTATAGGCATGTGGCTGCAGGTGCCCTTGGAATCCAAAAGAGGTCATCAGACCCCTGGAGTTGGAGTTACAGGTAGTCATGAGCCACCGGACATGAATGCTGGGAACTGAACTCAGGTCCTCTGGAAAAGCAGCACGGTCTCTTCGTTGCTGGGCCATTGATGTCGCTCCAGACCCAGTCATAATATTTTCAAACACAAAAGATTAAAAATATCCAAGCAGTGTTATTAGGAAGAGCAAGTCCTGAGATGTGAGTGTGTATATATGTGTGTGTGTGTGTGTGTGTGTGTGTGTGTGTGTGTGTACACGTGTGAAAAGGCTTTCTCCATGTCAGCAAATCACAGACCAAAGCCAAGTATTTGCTACCAAGAAACAGCCTCCTCTGACAGAGGGAGAAGCCAAGTGCTGGAGGACACAACTAACACAGACCAAAGAATGATAGAACAAAATAGTGTGCAGCATGCCCAACAAACATGTGTCTTTGGAGTTAGGAAGGCTGAAGAGATGTCAAATACAGTTTCTAGTTGAGTAAAAAGCCTGGGCCTTCAAGTTGGACTGTGGAAGTCCTGCATTTCAGATGCCCCTTTGTCTTTCACAACCAAGTGTGACTCCTTAAACCAGTGGTTCTCAATACGTGGGTCATGACCCCACATATCAGATACTCTGCATATCAGATATTTGCAATACAATTCATAACAACTGCAAAATTAAAGATATGAAATAGCAATGAAAATAATTTTATGGTTGAGGGTCACCACAATACGAGGAACTGTGTTAAAGGGTCACAGTATTAGGAAGGTTGAGAACCACTGCCTTAACACCTGGTCTAGTTAAAAAACAGCAAGTAGCATCATAGCATCGGAGGCCGAATGGCTCAGCAGCTGTGTCAAGGCTGTGTGCGTGGTGTTGTTTCTTTGCTGTGGGGGCCACCAGGGTGAACACCAAACACACTGGGTCCCTAGGCTGTGGGGAGTGATGGGGCAGGGGTGGCCGATGTGAAGGCCCATCTACTTAGCTTCACTTTCATTTCTAGTTCAGATCCATCTGAGAATTTTCCACTCACTTAGCTACTCTTCCACTCAGGGAACATCTATTGAGTGTATTCTATTTTGCTAAAGAGCGTGCTATTTAAATGGGATGAGATGAACAAAACGGAATGCTTTCTCTACTTGTGTTTAGGGTGGTTGAGAATGTTGTTAAAGTATCATAATTAAATCATTGTAAAGTTAAGTGGGAAATGGTATGGCGTGCTATGAGGGAAGTGGGAGAGAGGTGTGGCGGTACGAGGACAGAGGTGACAATGTCTTTGAGAACCAGCCTGCGGTGGACAGAGGCTGGCTGAGCATGGTGGGGAACCCTGAGACAGGAGCAATGAAGGTGCACACACTGGCCTGGGAATGCAAAGAGGGCAGAGACTGGAGGCAAAGCCACGGGCTGGGTAGCAGAATGCTTGTTGGATGTGTTAAGGTGGATTTCCTTTTCCTCTTGACTTACCCATAATCCAGTTACCAGTAAATTACTTGAAGAAAAAAAATGTTTTTCTTACTGGGCTTTCCTTTTGGCAATAATTACAAACTGTTTTAGGAAAGCATAGCAAGCTAGGCTAGGGAGAATCTCAGGTCTGTGCAAGTGAAGGATGGTGTGTGCTAACCTCTGGAGGGCAGTGTGGGCTCAGGAGGGTACCAGCATCCAACAGTCTGGTAAAAACAGGCATGAGGTAAGGGATTCTGGGTTTTGTTTTGTTCTTCCACACCATTTCTTTACATTCCCCTTCCCTCCCCACACCTTTTCCCTCCCTCTCAAACTTTCCCTCTCCCTCCCCTTCCTTCTACTTTGGTAGGCTGTGGTACCTTTAGGAGGCTGAAGTGGGGCCTGGCTGGAGGGAGTGACAGCCTTTAAAATTGACACCTATTCCTCACTCTTACGTTGAGCTTTGTTTTCTGTCAGCCATGATGTGAATAGCCTCCTACGCCACAGGCTCCTGCCACCATGATGTTCTACCAACCCCATGAGCAGCACGGCCTTCCTTTCTCATGGTCTTTCTGTCTGGCATTCTTGTCACAGAGGTGGAAAACAGCTGATACATGGGTGGAGGAGCCAGTGTGAAAGAAGGCAGAGGAATTAGCTACAGTGTCACAAGCCCGGTACCAAATGAAGACTAGACTCTTCACTGTCCATGCTCACAAAAGAGATGAGCTGGGAGTTATCGCCACCAACCACATGGCATAAATCAGACACCTGGGAACAGCACTTCCCCACATGCTGCTTCTGATGAAATCCAAATGAGAACGCACTTCTGCAGACAGACGCCCTAGCTGAGGTCCTCCGACTCCACATGGCTGGAGACTCAGAGTGAGTTCAGAGACAGGCTATGCCTACCACCAGCTTCTTCTCAGTCTGGGGTGTGGGGTCCCTCCTCCCTTCCACCCTTCTACTTGTAGAGGCCTCCTTGCTTGCCCTGCCTTTCCACAGGCCCCAGACACAGGGATCACCTCACAGAGTACAGAGCAAATGGCCTTTGGATTTGAAGGTCACTATTTGAAGGACAGGTGACATTTGGGGCATGCAGAGGCTCTCCTCTCATTATTCAAGGATAGACAGGTCTGAATAACATGGTCCATGAGAATAAACTGTGAGTGATGTCTGTGCACCCAACCTCAGGCTATGTGAGAAGCAGAAACAAGAGCGACTCAGAGGTTCCAGGTGCCCCAGGTACTATCTGAGTGACCAAGGTGAGCCCTCAGACTCATGAGAGAGGAAAGACAGCTGAATTGTACAGTGGCCTCTGTCCTCCCCACCTCAGGGTCTCTCGGTCTTAGACTACTAGAAGGGATCAGAGCGGCATACCACATTAATAAACCATCAGATTTCAAAATTATTTGCAGCAAATTGATGACCTCAGGGAGAGCTGGAGAGCAGCGCAGCCAGGTTAAATGGCTGACAGGAATTTTGTACAGAAGGCTTGGAAATAAATTCAAAGGAGACAGCATTCACACCCCAGAAGTGCAAGTTATTTGACTGTTCAGCACCTTAAGCCCCATGTTTGCAAAAACTAC
This sequence comes from Peromyscus attwateri, assembly GCA_902168425.1. NCBI lineage: Eukaryota > Metazoa > Chordata > Mammalia > Rodentia > Cricetidae > Peromyscus > Peromyscus attwateri. The sequence goes on from CABHPP010123779.1 coordinate 33,179, forward strand.
CTTTCAATGTGAAGAAGATCGATAAAGCTTATAATACGATCCGTGAAGTTTCTAGCTCCATCAAGGAAGCCAACACAAAGCAGCCAGCAGCTGTGAACTAGATCACTGCCCATGCATACAGTGCATGCTTACTGTTCCCCACACAGCTCCAAGATGCATGAGATAATGGTACCTCCATGTTCAGACTCAGTTTACAGACTTTCCTTAAGGCATTTAGTTCTTGTATTCAAAACACATGGTCCGACTTCCACAGCAAGGTAGAAGAAAACACACAGTTGAAATGTAGTGTTTTGCATTCTCTCACAGCTAATGGCACACCTCCATGGGTCTTTAAGGGCTGTTACGGAAATTTAGGAACAACTGCCAGCTGTGTCTTTACCTTGCTTCGC